>JAPYZS010001216.1:0-18376 GCA_030522925.1 Trissolcus japonicus | reverse complement strand
AAATTTCGTTCGGGCGTCAGTTGGTTTTTGAGAACGAACGAGAATGTTTCGGCACAGATCGTATTTGCGCCAATGTGTCTCGCGCCGGGCGTTCAGAATCAAGATGGCGTCACTTGCCATTTATACTTTTCGCGCCAACGACTATTAGAAAATTCGGCTGTGATTTTTTTTTTATTTTTCATACGTCGTTCATGTTTTATTTTTTTTTTCTTTTCATTGTGAATAAAATATTGTGAAATGTGTTTTTTTGAATATTTTATTTGTATTTTTTGTCTTGAAATAGTGAATAAAATTGTGATAGTGAGATGAAGTGAAACATTGGTGTCTGAGTGATACATCCCAGATTCCAGTTTCACAAACCATTGCACCGGCAGTTCTAGGACATAACCTCAACAACAATCCCAGAGGATGACTTGGGCGGCCAATTCAAGATGACTTTGAAGCATTGTTGTACCGCCAGATTGAGTGAGTTTTGTGTTTCAATAAAAACAATAGTAGTCGACAATTTTTACTGCTAAAGTAAAATCGGTTAATTTTATTATCATTAAACAAATAAACCCGAAATAAATTCGTAAAGTCAAGTGAGAACGAAGATAACTGTTAATTATTTATTAAACAAATTGAAAAACTATGACAGTGAAAAGTGAAGTGAAGAAATGTGAATAAATAAAAAAATCTGTTATTTACATAGATATAATATAAAGGTCATGTCAAGGGTAAGTGAAAAATTATTTACCATCAATATTTATCTACAAACAATTTATTTTTATTTATTTATTTATTTGGTTTTACTTTCTTTGCATCTCTTAATTGAACTTCTTTGCAATTTTTTTAGCCCGAACAAGAAGACGGATTGGATGTCATTTTCCCGTTGCGTCCTTCTGATAGCATTGAGTTCGATATTAATATCATCATAACGGACGTAACGTTCGCGCAAAAGTTGCGCGGAACTTTGACCTACATGGTGGAGAACTCTTCGGGCACCTCGCAGGAGAAGCTGGACTTCAAGTTACCGCTGTCTTTTAGCAGTTTTATGATCGGCCACCAGATGTCGCACAGCGACCATCTCACTGAGCTGCTGCGCAGCGGACAGCTCACCGCGCGTGCGCAGCGCGAAGTTGTCGACCGTGGCGGTCCGAGCGAGATCGAAAAGACCCTCGAGATGATCTGTCGCAAGTGCCACTTAACCCTTGTCGAACGGATCGAAAATACTGCTTCGTTGTATGGAAATTCCCTCAAGGGACACCATGTGTGCCTTTTAATCAAGTTCAATGTAGGTGTTTCATAATTTTTAAAACAAGAGAAAATTGTAACAAAACTGAAAGAGAACAATTTATAATTCTGTTTTTTTTTCAGTCTTCCACGAAGAATATATTGGTCGAAGGAAAAGGTGACAATAATTCTCTCCTGACCGGAATCATCGAGGAGATTGTTCAACTTCTTACATGAATTTGAATAAGAGGAAAAAAATTAAAAGAAAAAAGATTCTACAAAGAGAACTTGAAAAATTAACAAATGAGTTCCATAATCAAAGTCGAAAATACGAAAGTACCAACAATAAACTTCCACGAGATTATTATATTTTATTTTACATTTTTCATCCCTAGCTGGAATTTGTTTATGTGTATAATTATTATTATTTTTCAATTAGCTCAAGGGTCTTGAAACTTTTGTTTTTATGGTTCGTAACTTAATGATGAAAGTAATAAATTTAATTTTTCTTGCATGAATACAGTTTTTAATGTTCAATCTCTGTTTTTTATTATTAAATATGGAATGTATTCATGTTCAAGATATTTTGTTTGTAATAAAAGTTGTAAAATAATTGAAGATGGAAAAATAAAATTCATTCCGTACTAAAGCTGAATTATGAAATGTTATCAAACATTCTGTACCAATTGTTTAATGATTCTGCATTGATTTTATTTCAAATCCAGCTTATATTTATCAAGTATAATAATTATATAAAAGAGCGTTAGTGTTCCAGGCAAGGAGTTCCTTGCCTCTGAATTGTTATTATATTTACACATTTTGCGTTTCATTTGTATTGAATAATATTATTATATATTTAAAAAATTATGAACCGTCTGTTATAGTTTTTTCAATAAATGTTTTTTGTTTATCAAAAACAAAAAATCTCGAATAAATTATCGAATCAAAATCTCACATATGCATTTTTGTTGTTTCTTGACTCTTTGATTTAATTCAGAGTCATTTCAAGTTTTTTCTTTTTATTTTTTCAATTTTTTTATGAAAAGGAAAACAGACACAATACTGAAATGTGAAAAAATTAATTTATTATATACCTTGGAAATGAGGAGAGGAGTGTGTAAAAAATCAAATCTTATTATCAACACATTTTATTGATGATTTAATGAAGCTGCGTCTGTGGTATCACAACAATGCCCTTTTCTAAGTTGCCCCCCTTCCCTCTTGATTCCACATATTTTATCCTCAATAAAAAAGCCCCCACAAAAGTTAATTCAAACCCTTTCCGAATGGTAACGATTACAAAAAGTTAATTATTGTCAATAGATTTGTATGGTCGAATATTTATTTCAAATTAACTTTTGTTTCGCGGGCTTTTTTGCTTTTTGTTTGAGTTATTATTTTTTTTAATACAGCTTAAAATTTTCGTGCGGTTCTTTTTTCACACTTTCGTACAAAAGAGAGAAAAGAAAACTATATATATGTGAAAAAAAATTCGAAGCAAAAAATTAAGATCCAAAAAACAATTAAAAATTTCAGTCAAAAAAATATATGAGACAAGGTAGGAATTCAAATTGCACAACTAAAGCCTCCGAAAGAAAAACAATCGTCTATACATGTATTGTAATGCCGCAAGATAAATGTTTACAATGATTTTGTTGTGTTACAATTTTTAAATTCAGTACTTTAAGCCCGCCAAAGGTGTTCCGCAACGTTCGTCGCGTCGAAAGTCAACGACTGATAACGACTATTTGCATTTTCTCCATCTTTCCATTAAATTTTCTCATGAATTTACAAAAATAGAATCAATTTACATGGTCGACGTGACAAACCGGCGACAAATTTGGCATGGCTTACACGGTAATAAATAAATTCAATTCGTTGAATGCAAATTTTACAACATGGAAGCTGGGATTTCCCTTTATTTACAAAAATTCATTCCAACTCGTGTACTTTTTTCAACGACCAATCAAAAACGTCGAAAATGAACGCCGAAAATCCCAGCTTGGATTAACATTTTTAATAATCAAACCACAAAATTATCATCGAAACTTTTGGTTAATTGCAAAGGAAAGAAAACAGATGGCGCTCGCGTGCGTTATAAGTAAATATAAAAAAACCGTAAATGTTTGTTGACAACGCGAAGTACGAAAAGGTGCCAAGGCGTGAGCGTGCTGTCAGGTTGGCAACCCTTGGGCGCGGTCGGTAAAACAGCACGCCCGTCGGTAATGTAGAACAAAAGTTAAGACACGCTGCTCGGGTTCGAAAATGGCGTCACAAATTTGTACTAGTGATTTTTTTTTTGGAAGATTTGTCCCCCAGACATCGAATGCCCGTAACAAACAAAATTGACGCCCGAGGTCACCCTCGTCCGAGTATTCTCTTTCTCACTCTGCTATATGGTTCGTCTCTTACACTAATTACTATTCAACAATTCAAATACTTATAATAATACACACAACCTTGAATAATCTCAACAGCTGCTGGCCTTGGCCCGGGTAACCTAACCTAATCGTGTGAAATTTGTGTACAAAAAAAATTTTTCATCCACTTTTCGTTTATTTTCTCAAAATCAAATATTCCCGCCAAACAAATTCGGGGGGTACAAAATAAAATAATACTCAGTCGACTGGTCTTGGATTTGCCCGGTTTAATCATATCATACGAAGAGAAAATGAAGCGCGACCTAACCTACAAACAAGCGCAAGACAAAACACGCGGAATTTTTTTTGTTTTCAGCAGCGCCATCTGGGGCGTCTCGTACGAAATAAATACGGGCAGAGGGGAGGGGGGTTTTGAGTAGTAAAAAATAAAAATCATACAAAACGCGAATAAAAAATAATGACGAGAACTAAAAATAATTTACCGTAAGGGTGGGAGAAGGGGAGAGGGAGGGGATGTGCTAACGCCATGGGAACAATTACGAACTAAAAAAACACTAAAATCAAGGGGGTTCTTGGAATACTGATGTAAAAAATCTAGAAAAAAAGCCTCGGCTGCCGCCAAACTCGAAGTTCGAAACATGTCGGGGCGTTTTGGCGCAGTCGCGCCAACTCGCCCGTGGTTTTTCAACATGGCGGTCTCGCAACTAACTCCTTAAACTCGTTAATTCAAAATATAATATATATATAATTAATTAATTAATCAATTAATAATTAATAATAATAATTGTTTGTCGGAAAGAACAAAAAGAAACGCCTACGATTAAACCGTGTGATCGTTCGATTGTTCGATAATAAAATAGCAATACTCGGTCAGTTGATAATAGTTATAAAAATATCATCTAATTTCAGCATTAGTAGAGAGCTCAAAAAACCCTTAATCTACTTATGAGTCTAGTGCGCAACGTCACACTTTAACAATCTAGTTATATGAGCCAAGTGTAGAAAAAAGACGGGCGCGTTTTAGTTCAAACAACTGCCGCGTCAAATGCCTAACAAGTCACTGTCCGTTTTTTCGCTATCAATAACCGGTTTTGTTTTGTTTTTCTTTTTGTTTAAATACATCGCAGCTCGGGGAAAGCGTCACGTGGTGGACCGGCCCCGAAACTACCTTAATCACCGAACTTGGATACTTTAAGTACCAAAATCAACGCGCCATTTTGGCTCGCACTGGCACCTCCTGCAAAGTAGCGCCATCTTTGATTTGGTGTTTTGTTTCGTTTTCAAAGATAACGCTGGGTTTGCGGGTGGCGCCATCTTTGATTGTTAACTGGCGCGCTTGTAAGTTCGTATCACCTTAGTTTGATAGAGGTACTATATTTTGTTTATAACATTCAACTTTTGTATTGTAACGGCAGATGGCGCTCCATCAGACAGGTGGCGCCACCTGTGCCAAATTGATCGGCTCATGACGTGCTCCGCTTATTGGTTCATACGTAATGTACAACTGTCGTTAATTAATTCTAAATATAATCTTCATTTGTAATTATTTATATATATTTCATGTAAATATATATATTTATATTTCGTGTGTATAAGGCTCCTTTGATAGTGACTAATACTAAAATGCGGCCGCTGCCATCGCCTCGTTTAACGACTTCTTTTCTTTTTTTCTTCGTTTTTCACTAACTAGAGTAGGGAAGACTCAACCCTCATTGGTCGACCAATCACAAAGCAGCCAATGGGAAAGTTTCCTAAATACGGGTGAATCCCAGAACTCAAACGCCATCTGTTTCGGGAATTTTCGAAACTTCATGAGAGGGAAATTTAAAATGGGAATACTATTCAAATTGATTGAAGCGGGAAATTTCAATTTTGAAAATTTTCTGAAAATTTGAACGGGAAATTTGAAAGTGGAAAATGTTTTATAACAAATGAGGCAATTGGAGTTTTAATAGATGGCGTTCGAGTGGATGAAAAATCTCATTTCTCAGCACTGAGTAAGAGAGAGGGGGGAGGGTTTGAAGTGCAGAAAAAAAGTTAGAGAAAATGAATTTGCATCGGATGCTCTTAACTATACTTTATGATACAGGACTAACTCTATTTTTGGCAAAGTTATTTAAGTATACATCATTCAACGTATAACAATACATGAGTCGGTGCACTGGCCACTGTATTATGCACTATTTAAGTTCACTAAGACGTTGTTTGTACAACGTGGAGAGGCTGCTTTGTAATTTACCGAACCCATGAAATAAATAAGAAAAAAATCAATAAATAAACGCCGATGAAAAGAGAAATATCAATTACAACTTACAATAGTTAAAGTCCTTACAATAAAAGTTATTACAAAAATCTAGATCAATACTAAAACTTGAGTATTATTTGTTCCAAGTGAAAAAAAAAAAACAAATTCGCGAAAAACAATCAAAATGGCAAATTCAGATCTGGAAATTATTTTCAAACGTATAATTAAACAAAAGACTTACACTAGAGAGACTTCGATCGAGTACTTTAGCGCTCAAATATCACATGCCTTAGATCCTAATCTTGTATTATTTATCGATAGAAAGGCAACTGTTAGACCTCAAAATTTGTACACTCGAACGGTACATTTCAGACTTGATAAAAAAAAACAAACAAACAACAGATCGCAAAACAAATAGAAAAAAATTGTTCTTTTGCTTTTGTTTTTATTATAAAAAAAGTTGGACGAAGATTTCTTACAAATAAAATTATGGCCAACGTTTGGATCGAACCGAATAAATTAAAACGGAATAATTTTAACGATTGCGAAGGCAGCGGGGCAATAAAAATTTCATCTTCAACGTAGCGGGGGTGAAGTCGGAAAAAAATTCAAAGACGTCCCCGGGTTTTCGCTTGTTCGAGTATTATCATCGCAAAAAAAGGAAAACAAATGTCAAAACATCTCGAGCACAAAAATGGTTGCATTTTAAGTACATCATTCAGATTCGCAACTGATCGGTTACCTCTTGTTCGTTAATTTAAGTAAAATCTCGGGGTTTCATAATGACAGAATTAATCCTTCGATAAGTACAATCGAGACTTTTTCAATGAGAATCAATTTGAACAAAAATTTAAAACTTAATTGACAATGCAAAAAAAAACACGCTTAAATATCATTACAATTAAATATTAATTTAAATAATCAATAGCTCCCAATATCTCTTTTAACATTAAATTAATTATCCGCCTGCGTTTTTATTTTTACAACTATGAACTTCTCAATTCATATACCAACAACTCATCGAAAAAGTCTCACAACTTTTTTAGAAAGCCTTTAACCAAAGTCTTTTTCTTTTTCATTTCCTCTTTTTTGAGAAAAAATGAAAGAAACAAAAATATGAACGACTTGTTACGCAGAAAAGACGTCCGTATAAACTGTGGGCCGCGCGCAAACGTCGGTACAAAAAAATTTTGTATAAAAATATCGTTCGTATTTACAATGGTTTTTTTCGTAACTGTTTCACAATAACTACGAGATCGCGATTTTTTACTCTCTCTCATCTCGTCGCGCGGTTTTCGAATTTCTCACATTACTTCCATTTTTTTCTCTTCTTCGAATAAGTCCACGAATTTAAGGCCTGCTCGTAAAACGTTTACTTCGGTCGGTTAGTGGGCATCCTCCGAGAGCGAAGTGGCTACCAGATTGAGCGGCACGTCCGAACCGTTCTCATCCTCCTCCTCCGCCTCGCCGGACTCTTCGGGCGAAGAATACATCTGCTCGCGACTCTCGTTCTTGAGATGCTGCTGCACCAGCCGTTGCGACATTGGGTTCTGTAATAATGGCTAATTTATTCCAATGAAATCGTTGCGTTCGAATCTTTCGTAGACTTATTGCTAATATTTTCAAATTTTCAAATTATTTTAAATTTCCCGCCTTTTTTCAAATTTACAAAACAAAAATCAATACTCATCAGAATGTCTCATAGGAACAAGAAATGACGAAAAAAAAAGAAAAAGAAAAGCCTACCAATGCTACCTAAAACGTGACTTCTTTAAACGCCATCTATCGGATTATATAGCGCCATCTACAATGCAAAATAAACAATAAATAATGTCGTCGGATAACATTTCTCTAAAACTGTTCGCATGTTTCATCAAAAATTCTTTATTTCGGGGAACGTAAGGTTGATACTTTGTTGGAAATAGTTATAATTTTTTCGCCAGGTGGCGTCGTTTGGAGGTTTTCTCTTAAATCAGATTTGGTTGGGAAACTTACGTGCATCATGAAATTAGCCAAGGGGATCGGGTAGTTGAGTTGCGACGCAGGTGGGGCGTTGTGCACGCCGTGGGGCATGCGCGGAGGCGTCAGCGCGGCAGCCATCATTAAATGCGGTTGAATTTGGCGTCGCAGCGCCACCAACATGTCGGCGCTCTCTGAGTCCATCGGTTCGCTTGGTGCAATGTTCGTCGAGTCTCCTTTCTCTGTTAGAAACAATTATTTCCAGTTAAATTATCGTTTCATCCATTTTGAATTTGAATTCGGGAAAAGCTAGGGGAATCCCAGACACTTTCAGCGGGAAATTCAAATTTAGTCGTAACTTACTTCGATGCCTCGTTGGTTTTTCTCCCTTGGGTCTGCGTCTGCGCGTGTGTATCGTGTCCCTCCGCATCGTCACGGGGCGATTAACCCCGTGCAGCTTGTAGTAAAGGCCACAGGCGTTACACACCATCTCCCCCTTGAGATTTCGCCTCCAGATCGTCGTCGTCATTGTGCCACAGTTGGTGCAAGACATGTCCACCTTTTTCGCCATGTTCGCCGCTTGTTGATCCATCGGATTCTTTGGCTCTTCCATCTAAACAGAAAACAAGTTGAAAAATATTCGAACTTCTCAAAGCGCCATCTACTGGAAAGTTGCAGCGCCATCTATGATTAATATAATCTTTTGTGTAACTTAATAAATGTACATTGATTGAAATAAAATTCTAAAATTCAAAAAAGAAAGTTTCTGATCCTGCAGATGTCGCTGCGGTCAAGATTGTTTTTCGCGGGAATTTTGAATTTTGCATTAAAAAACAAAAGTGGTAATAAACAAAGAAGAAATGTGGAAATTACCTTTCCCTTGATTTTATTAGACCAAGAGGTAAAATCTTGAGCCTGTTCCTCATTGGACTCTTGCGAATAGTTCAAAATACTTGGACTCGTCGGAGCTTTGCTGGGAAAACTTTGCTTCCGTTTGTTTCCTTTTGTTTCCTTACGTCCTACGCTGGCTGGACTGGATGGGTTGCTATCTAAAGAGGCACTCTGAAAAAAAAAAACAAAATAATCATTTCATAATTTTTTATTTGATATAATTACCATAATTATTGTTTTATTACATTAATTTAATTTGTTTTTTTTTATAATTTTATTTTTCAATTATTAAATTCTATTTTTTCTTCACTTTTTATCTTTTTGCAGTTCAAAGAAGCTATTTTTTTTCAAATTTTTATAGACCTTGGAAAAAAATGACTTTAAAAAAATAACATTTTCATAAAGATCGTTAAAAGCAGTACTAAAATCTCAGCTGGACCATTTTAACACACTTTTTATGGGCTTCGATTCCGGTCGTGAGCATAGAGGGGGATTTCAATGCTCCGCATTTTCTATTCCTTCTCATCTGGCGTGATACAAAATCACCTCTACAGTGCTCGTATGATAAGAACGAACTTTTTTTAATCAGCCCAAAAAACATAATCTTTCAGATCAAACTTTTCAATCAAGTCCAAATCGAAGTGAAAAAAATTGAACCAAAGAGATGAACATTTCGGCTGACTTGAAACCCGATTTTCTTTCTCGTTCTTTTTTTTCTCCCTCTCTCTTTCTTAATCTCCCTGATCGAATTCCTTAAAACGACGCCGACCGAGTTTCCAATTACCCATTATCATTTTCCACTAACAAGCCGGAGACCTTTCATTTCAATGTTTTTTTTTGAATTTTCAAAACTGAAATAAAATTTATATTCAGATTTAAACAAAATCATCATTGATATAATTAAAAAAAAAAACAAACAAAAATTAAAAATCAATAAATGAAATTAAATTAATAATTTAATTTAAATAAATACAAAATGTCAATTTAAAATAATCAAATAATTTAAAATGGATAAAAAAAGCGATGAAAATTTAAGGATTGATATGATTCGGATACATCTGCTTGATAATAAAAATAAAAGTTGGTAACGTGCTGATAAATAAAATTTGAATGAACATTAACAGCGATAAAAAAATGAATAAAAATGTGGTGGATTTCGCAGGTATAGAGATGGAGGCAGGTCTGGTGACCCTTGGCTCCCTTGACAAGGGATCCTGCGTGCGCGCGAGAGCCATTTGAGGCCCACCTGCCCGCAGGTAAGAGGCCTTCAAGGCCCCGCAGATAATAGATAACTGGAAAGTTCTTTGTGATAGGCCGTGCAGCGTTCCGGCCCTTGGAACGAGGCGTGTCAACCCGCTGTTAACAGATGTTCAGATAAGCCGCGTTTTAAAGGATTTCAAAAAACATCCTTTATTCCAAGGGCCCCCGTACAACCAGACGCTTTTTCACGTTTCGAATCCAGAATCGAACGCAGCCTCTTCTATATCTCGATTGCAAATTTATATACCCTGCCTTACATTACTTCATTCCTCTCATCTTGATTCAAAAGTGGAAACGAAAAAAAAATGCGATTTACGATCTTCAAATTATTTTTTTTATCGATCCATTATTTTTCGATCAATTTTATCGATCAACTTTTAGAATTTTCCTTTGACAAAAACACATTCAGTTTACTTTTTTTATGAAAACAAAAATTATAATGATCTATCAATGATCCATAGATCAATTTTTATAGATCATTTTTATAAAAACACTTTAGTTGTTTTATAGACCACTTTTCATTTCATTTTATGGAACAATGATATATACAGATCATGATCTATGGATCATTTCACATACATTTTGATCTATAGATCATTTTTTATAGATCATTTTTTTTATAAAAACACTTTTTAGTTTATTTTTATAGACCGCTTTTCCTTTCATATTGTAGAACAAAAAAGATCTATATAGATCATGATCTATGGATTATTTTGCATACATTTTGATCCATAGATCATTTTTCATAGATCATATTTATGTATTCTCCACTATAGAAATAAAAATTTGATAACTTAATTTTGATAATGATCTGTACAAATTTGTATAGATCATTTTTCATAGATCATTATAAAGGTTTCTTTTTTCTTCCATCACAAAATCATTCAACTATTCGACGATCTTGAATCAGAACTCAAATCAATCTAGCAGGTCAAACGAAAATGAACGGTGGAAGGAAAAAAAAGAAAGAAAAAAAGAAATACGAGAGGAAAAGAAGTAGCGAGGAGGAACACTTCGTGCACCACATCCGCCCCTGGCGTGTTCAAATTTACACAGGTAGTGTGCGCGCGCGACCTTTTCTTCGGCAAACACTTTTGTCCCGATCGTTTTATCTGACAATTTGTAAATACAGTAGATGCCCCGTGTTGGCGCAAGGATTTCCTTCTGTTTCTTGTAGCTCGTTTGCTTTGTACACTTGTTCCCTCCCCGTGACCGATATTTCTGCGTCACTGCGTTAGTTCGAACCTAATCAAAATACGGAAACCAAAACATAAAATAATAAAACAAAAAAAGAAAACGTGAAAAAAATTGGATTAAAAAATAAAAATCAGAATCATTAGATCAATTAAATTGAAAATGTTATTACATTATATTAATCAGGTTTTTTATAAACATAAATTTAAAAAATTAAATTAAAAAATTAAATAAAAATGGGAATTTGGATGAAACCAAATTGAACAAATAAATTATGATAGTAAAATTGAAAAATAAGTTTAGTAGTAAATAGTAAGGATGGTTGATTCAAGGAGAATTCATTGTGAAAAATCGGTCGGTCGAGGCTGGAAATTTTCCGACTTCTTGGAAAGGGCCCGACGAAATAAAAACGAGCTTGACCATTTGTACGAGATACCGCTCGGGCTTTGAGATAATGTCAGTTGCACCGAAACTCGTTTGGACAATGCGCACACCCGCCCTTTTCACTGACAACAAAGTCTTCATTCAGCTCACGGGGCTCATTCACTATCACCTGGGACTACGTGATTTTTTTCACAATCCCCGATTTCATTTTTGCGTGCCCATATTTCATCCTGATAATAAATCATTCGATTTCCTATGAAATGGTACTTTTGTACATCTTTTTATAACTCAAAAAAAAAAGAGAAAAAAAATTAACCACAATGAAAATTACAGATTTAAACAATGTTTAAATTTGAAATATACAATATTGATTGTGAAATGAAAATTTTGTTTGTTGCAAAACCAAGTTTTATTTTGTGACATTTTTCAAAAAAGGAAAAGTGTAAAATTGTAACCACAAAGGACAGGTAAAAAGTTGGAGAAGAAAAGGGGGAAACGGTCTTTAATCTCACGATGACGAATGATTTTTGTTTTTCGTAGGCGCAAAGAATCAAAAATGAAAACAAGTAAGAGGATTTGAGAGGAAAGCTGGAAAAAAAGAGGCTTTGGGAGTTGGAACGGCGCAGATAAGGTGTTATCCTGCGAGGCATGTACCTGACTCCGTCATTAGGAGATACAATGATTAGTTTTACACTCGCTCGGGGGCCGTAAATCATTAACAATTTTCTTCATTCTGTTTATCGGCCCGACCAGACTGACGATGCTATCTCGGGGGAAACTTTCCAGCAGAAAAATTATGGGAAACATCTCGGTGCCAGATGGACAAGTTTTGTCCTCGAGATGCACGTCGGCTATCAAATGTGATTGTTTGAAAAAAAACGTATCAAAATGATCTGCAATCAATTGGTCTATACAAAAAAAAAATTTGTTCCTTTTCTGAATAAACTTTTTTCTTACATTTTTATTTCAAATATTTGAAATACATTTATATTACATTTTGAATTTATTTTATTTTAATTATAATTTTTTTAATTTTTAATTAAAAAAGTAGAACAAAAAATGATGCTTACCTTGTTTTCTAAATAAGAAATGTTGGTTCGGTTTCCCAGGACGGAACAGTCAGGGATGGTCCTTTCCATGGTCATTCCTTGAGCATCCTTGTAAAACCGAATCTGCGGCGAAACTCGGTCTGCTTCAACAGTTGAAATGCCAATTTGTCTGTTGTTAATCAGCGATCGCAGCAGATTCGTCGCTTCCCCGCTAAATCCATTGTTCATGTTCTCACCGTTGGACCTCGTTATTTCCAAATTTCTATTACTGAAAAAAAGAAAAAGTTCCATTAAAAATCTTAAAATTGATCAAAATCATCAAAGATCATCACGGTTGAAAAATCATTGAAAATTATTAATAGTCGTGAAAGGTCGGGTGAAAGGTCATTAAAAATAACTGAAAATCATTGAAAAATCATAAAAACTTATTTAATATTCTAAATTAAAGATAAATCACTGGAGATCAGCTAATGCCTTATATAAAATAATTTAAGAAATCGCTTTTGTATAACAGTGATATGAATGAAAATTGAAAAACAAAATGTCGAACTGAAGAGAAAAATTGAAACCGACGGAGAAGATAAGAAAAGCAGAACTGACAAATTGAACAATGACCCGAAAGATTTACAATGGACTCGTGCGATTTTCCCCGGGTAAGGTGTGTTTTCACCGGCCGTTTTTATGGCACCGGATTTTTATGATACTCAAAGAGATGTGACAATCATTGTGGCAAAGCTTGCAGGTCACAATTTTGGCGCGACAATTGTTCTTGTCCCTTCTACCTGCTGCATTCCGACATCGACAAACAACATTGTAAAGGGCGTGCGCGTCAATTTTGCTTTCCTTCGCGCTTTGATTTCAACTTCCGAACGCATCAATAAAAAAAGTATTGAAAAGACCCGCCCCTCCATTTTTTAAATTGAAAATAAAATTGGTTCGTTATTTTCTCAATAGATGGCACTAGGTAATATTTAAATTCCATGCTGCTAGATGGCGCTCAATAACACTAAAATGGTTAGTTTAAAATTGGTTCATTTTCATTCGTTGCATTCTCAACAGATGGCGCTAGTTAATGTTATTCTCCCAATCCGCTAGACGGCGCTCGGTAAAAAATTATAAATTTGTTATTAATTGAACGAAAAATGACAAAAAAAGTTGTTTTAAGATTGTATTTTTACTTTGCAAGGGCCTGCCATAATTTTGTGGTTTCCTGGTCGATGTGCGTGTCGGAGCAGTTGCTCTCGGGGGTGTCCATCCTGTTGATAGGGCTGTGATCGGGGTCGCTCTTGCTCCTCTCGAAGTCTTCCGTCTTGATCCTCTTTACACTCATGTCATAGCCGTTCTCCTCACCCTCACTGTCGTGCTCGTCCCGGTCCTCGATCTCTAGCCTCTCCGGGTCGGAGCTGTTGGACGACGCATCATCGTCCGGCTCGCATTTAACGTTCTCGGGTTCCGGCATCTCGTTCGCCCTCAACTCCACGTGGTGCGTCTCCGTCTGAGGTATGGTGTTTTGATTAATGCTGACTGGCGAATTTGGTTTCTCGTTGAACAGCATCTTGTTTAACTGGAGAAACGATTGGAGAGGGTCCGATGTGACTTTGGCAGTGGGATTACAATTTTCCTAACAAACAATTCAAACATTAATTTTAAAACCACAATTTAAAAATTTTTAAATTTGAATTTAAAAATTTTCCCGGGCAAATTTGACAGAAAACATTGATTTTTGATTTTAAATTTGTATCTCAGAATTTCCCGCCAATATTACTTGAGCGATTTCAAATTCGAACGAATTCGAAATTTTTTACGCGTAAATTTGACAAGAACAATCTATTTTGAATGTTGATTTTATTTATAAATTTTCCCGCCAATTTATCAACAACAATTTTGAAAATTTTTCCGCGCAAATTTTGATGTCAAATGGAATATATAGAAAGAATAATAAACAAAAGTTGGAACTGACGATTGATTTGAAATTTTTGGCGTGCGTCGAAGAGTGTGTTTGTAAACAAGAAGATTGAGAGGGGTCCGAAGTGATAAGATTAGAGCGCATTAAAGGGAGACCTTGGCGGTAGTTGCGCAATCTAAGATGTATCAGGGCGGACGCCAATAAATGAGTGTCCTGCATTACGTCGCGGCGTGCGTTATGTGCGCGCAGGGTCGCGCGTTCTTATCTACAATCGGATTGCACATGTTGCACATTCTGCGTTGCATCATTACTTGGAACACACTGACTGCCACTCTGTGTCAGCACATCAAACCGATTTCCAGTCGTTGATTAGTCACCTTTTAAATTATCTATCCGTCATTAACGTACCAAACTTACTTTTTTTTTCGAAATCGTAACAAAGCAACATCAACGCGTACAATTCGGAAAATCGTGTGCAACTTTTAACTACCGCCAAAAGATGTCGCTAGTTATTGTTTCGCCGAGCATCCTACAGATGGCGCTTCAAAAGAATTTGGAATGGTATTTGCTCAGTACAATCATGTAACATAAATTACGTCGAACAAGATTCCTAATCAACATCATTTTCATAACCTCCAATTTCGCATCAGAGGTTTTATTTATCGTTCAACTCCCGCCGAAAGGTGTCGCTAGTTTTTGTTTCGTTAACCATCCTACAGATAGCGTTTGAAACAAAAAACGGCGAGCGGTGATTTAACCTAAAAATAAGTACCTGTGTATCTTGGGATGATATTTGCTTGGCATAATCCAGGTACTGTTTGAGTATGACGTCAGATTTTCGCGAGACCTCGCGAAAATTGTGCAGTACGTCGAGCTTGTAGACACATCGGTGGCATATTATCGGCGGCAGAGAGTCGCCATCGGTAACCTGTAACACAAATTCGAAAATCGAGTTTGCAATTCGTCCTTCTCTCTCGCTCTCTCTCTCTTTCCATCCCTTTCTTTCTTTCTCTCTCTTAAATACGTTACACCTGTTTTAAAAATAAACAGCCGACGCGAACTTGGGTTCACTCCCTATCGTGATAATGCGAGATATTTTTTGAACCGGCTTGACAAATTTAGACCAACCGCCAGACGGAAAAACGTTGACGAAATTTCCCTAAGCGGACGTTTCGCTTATCGACGCGATCGTGAGAATCAAACTTATTTTTAACAAGCTTTGGAAGTTAAAATAAATTCATTAATATAATTTGTTTGTCAATATATTGGGTTGTTTAGTATTTTTATAGTTTGTATTATCTTTTTCAAATTTAATAATTTGTTTCTGAATCTGGAAGGTATCAACAATTCTCAATAGATGTCGCTACTATTGAACACGATAACTGCCCGACAGGTGGCGCCTGGATCTTTATTTTCTCAGTTTACTAAGTGCTAATGAGAAATTGCAATCTTTCAATGACTTTCTTCAATACCTCAATAGATGTCGTTACTTTTTAATGTCCCAAATATTTTACAGATGGCGCTTCAACCACTTAAAATTTTTCTTTTTAATTGTTAAAGGGATTTTTAAGAATTTTTTGTAAGAAAATTGCACAAAAAAAAACATAACAAACATGATTGTGGTAATACGATAAAAAAATCGTATTCGAAAAAAAAGACGAAAGAAAAACGTCTCCGAGAAGCCCGACGCAACAAAGCTCCCTCTCAATCGTCCCTCTTCGTCTCACTATCGGCGCTCCTCGTCCGACTCGCGCGCGCTCTGACAAGACCTCGTGTGAAACTTGATAAGAGGGTCTTCCAAATAAGGAGCCACGTCCCTCTCCCGCGAGTCGCGTCCGCGAGAGAGACAGACACGCCGACTGAAACACGATTATGTTTTTGTGTGTGTACCGTACAGCTACGTTAGAAAGAGACCGAGAGATATTGGTTCCGAGAAAAAGTAAGGTAATTTTACTGTTATCGCAATACGAAAATCATTTCTTCTTTTTCATCAAAACAAAAAAAAACTTTAACCTCAAATTTGACTAGTTTTTTTAAAGGTCATTCGTACTTTTTTTTCAATTTTTCACGTAACTCGGATGTAAAAATAAACGAAAAAAAAAAAAAGAAAAAAACGAGAATCAGAGGCCTAAAATTATCACACTATTGTGATGAAATTTGATCCCGATTCGGATGCGGACGCTTGTTTACGATGATTATTATTATAAACGCGTGTCTTCCGATTTGTTTTGAACTTTTATTGGCTGAGCGGATTCCTGGAACGAATCCGGCAGAATTTCGACGGTTATCATATCACAAAGGACGGAAGGAGGAGCGAGCGTGGCAGATTTCGTCGTCGGTCAACCTTTTCACCCACCAAGATTTTCTAACAATCGGAAGGATAACTTTTATTTCGTCCCCGGCCATTTTCTTTCTAAATCGTAGAATTTCCAGTTATCAAATTCAATTGAAATTAATTGAATAAAATAAAAACATGAATAAATAAGAAACAAACAAAACGCTAGAAAGAATTTGTTTACATTTTTAATTATTTTTCCTTTTTTATAATTAAGTTTCTTTGGTTAATTTTTTTGGAGAAAAAAGTTTTGAGATGAATTGATAATAAAAAGGAGATGCAGAAGAAAAGTTTCCGTTTTACAGTTAGAGAGAGAGACCTAAAAACTACAATGTTTGCTTTTTTTCGTACGTTAAATCGGTTTCTATAAAATTCCCGAATGTTTACAACTTGTCTTTTTTTCTTCTTCGAAGTGAAAAGTGATTGACCTCTGGAGAATGATTTTGTTTTCATAACCTCTAAATTGATAAGAAACAGGTAGGTTTGATTAAAAAAACTAATAAAAGTATTTAAACATAATAAATGAGTTTTATTTATGTTGTCATTTAAATTATTATTTTTCTTGCAGGGATTTCGATCGGTGAAAAAAGAAATAGAGAATTGGCACTGGTACGAAATTATAGTACCAGAGATAACCGAAGGTAAAGAAAGGTACTGGCAGGTCAAAAAGAACAGATGTGTGAAGTGACCAGAGAAATATCCGTCCGGAGATTTTATGATGAAATAAAAGACGAGACAAAATTTGTGTACGAACTTTGGGAAAATCGGCAATGGCATGGAAAACCTTTTTATTTTCTTTATTATTTTGATTTTTCAATAACCGAAATAAAACAAGAACCAAAATTTAAAAAACAAAACAAACGCAAATAAAAAAATAACAACAAAATGAAAACAAAATAAAAAACAAAATTAAAACCAAAATGAAAAGACCAAAAAAAAGAAAGAAAAGGACATGGAAATGATAAAAAAAAGTACAGTCACAAGTTGAGAATCTAAATTTGAATCTCTGCCAGAACCTGACATTTTCACTGATACCGAGATAATACTTCTAATAAAAACATCTGCGCGTAATTTTGCGACGTAAACAACACTCAATCGGCCAACCAATTGATAATCACCAATTTCTAATCTTTGCCATTAACGTTTTTCCTTTTTTTCCGTCTTCGTCTCAGATGGCGTGCAACCCGGAGGAGGAGGAGATTTGTGCGGCGAACGCAAAAGGTATGAAAACGAGACCGCGAAGGGCAGCCTCGGTGGAAAAGGAGTACGTGGTTTTCTCGTCGTCTTATCACTGCCATTTGAAGCGATCGCTTGGAGGCGCTTATCTCGCGGACACATCTCCTGCCAAACTTTCTCCTGGTGGCGCGCGCGCGCCTGCACACACATATAGCGCCCATCCAGATGTCGGTGCGCGGCGTTATCGTCGGTCTACTCTACCCGGGACAAAAGAACCAGTTCCTTAAAAAAAAAAAAAAAAAAAAAAAAAAAAAAAAAAAAAAAAAAAAAACAAAAAAAAAAAAAAAAAAAAAAAAAAAAAAAAAAAAAAAAAAAAAAAAAAAA
>JAPYZS010001215.1:0-18420 GCA_030522925.1 Trissolcus japonicus | reverse complement strand
ACATTATGACTTTATTTAATAACAGAAACTAAGTACAGTTTATAAATATTAAAAATTTATTTAGTAATATTTATTACGCATTCAATAATTGTTATTAAAAATCGCAATTAGAAATTGCTACAAAAATTATATACAATTTTTAATTGTTCAACTTTCATCTAATAATATTTATTACACATTTCATAATTATTATTAAATATGAGATTTAAGAAGTGACAACAAAATTAAATACAGTTTATAATTGTTAAATGTTCGTTTGTTAACATATACTAATCATTTGTTAATTATTACTAAATATGAGCATTGCCACAATTAAATCGGGCGATTATTGTTATGTTTTCGAAAATTACGAATAATAATAATTAAGAAATATTTCATTCCATTTAACGAAAATTCATTGTTCTTATGAAGAAAATTAAAAATACGCTCGATCGCGTAGAGTTCATAACTGTTATGAATCCTTTTTCTCAGTCAGATATATCCCCACCGAGGGTAAACAAACTCGGCAAGCATCGGTTACCATATTCTTCGCACATCATAATAGACTTCTGTTAAACATAATTCCCGGTTTCCGCATCGCAGGACCAGCCGTACTTTTACGCTGAACTGCGCACATGAGGTATTCCTGCTCTCTTGCCTCGAAGAGGATTCTCCTCGAAGAGCAATATACTTGAACCGAAGGCGAATAGAATCCGCAAAGAAACATCTTTGAACTTAACACGGGTCACCTAACCCTGCGGTTTTGAAATTCTCGTACCCATGACGTCTGACCTTACACAGAACCCTACATCGTCTAATTTTACATGCACTTAGCTCTCCAGTTCCGAACGATTGTCAAAGAAAAAAAAACCGCTCTACGTAAGCGGCGCTTCGGCAAAATTCAACGAAGTTCCCACTGATAACAAAGTTGTAATTTAGAATGGAGGAAAATTTCGTCGGAATTGTATAAGTCTGGGATTCTGTTCGTCTACATTGTTTCTGTTTCGTCTTTCCCGGTCTGACAGTTATACCGAAGTCGAAAAGCTCACTGACGCATGGTCCCGGCTGCCGCTTTCGGCATTGCCAAACACTCAAATAACGTCGCCTCGCGAATCTTTCCCAAATATTATAAAGACGTGATGCTTGGCACAACTTCGCGAAGCGGAGTTTGATGAACGACGTACGAGTCGATATTCCGACAGAGTTGAGCGGAGTATTTGGAAGTTCCGTGATTTGGAACTTCTGCTGAATCTTTCGGCCTCTTTGCAAGCGTCTCGCCACGCTTTCTCAACTGCGAAATTGCTGAGATGGTGCTGCTATGAGATTTCCTGAGTTAACACGCCGTCAAATTTCGGCGCCATCGATGTTGTGCAAAAAAAAAATTGAACGGGCAAATATCAGAATTTCGCGCTCAGATAAAGTTCAACTCGCTTAACAGGATTTGACTTTTTATTCTGCAGATTAGTAGGTCGCTGAGCTTAAAAAGCTATATAACGTGATTGGATTTTCCTCGATCAAAATTATATTCCAATACTTTTGACGTACTTTTTGGAGTAAATTTTTTTTCCAAATCACAAGAAACTACTATTTTTAGATTTTTGATATAAATAACTGGATATAAGATTTTAATCTAAGTAGACTATAAAAATAGTGAAAAATTTATTTTTTACAAAATTTTTTTTCCTGCACATTATGATAGATTTTCTTGTCTACATCAGAGTCAGATTTATTGAAAATTTTGTTTATGAGAGTTATGAAATATGAACAATAAATGGTACACATGCTTATAAAATTGTTTTCATAATCAAAAATCAATCACCCAAACAAATTTTGAAATAACACAAATTTTTTTTATTTTTATTTTCATCTATGAAACCTTCTTTATAGTTTCCAATCGGCCACGAATTCATTTAACCTAGAAAACAAATCGATCAGGTTTGAATACCGAGAGTGGCAATTGAAAAGCCCGAGTGCTAATTGGGGAAACAAATTTTTGCGGTTGTATTAACGTTTGTTCGTTAATTACAATGCTCGCTCTTTGTGGGCTCCTCTCTTGTTATCACAATCATTCGTCCATTCTTCCTTCGTTGTTATTTTTTTTGTTCATCCTACTTTCTTTCATTTCATTTTACATTTACAAGACGTTTCATTAAATTTCATTCAATTAGTCTCGTCGACACGCGAGGCACGTGGGCCGAGCGTTTCGTAACTTGTTGAGTGATTAACAGACACGTCCAGGAGTCACCTTAATAACGGCCCAGTCAAAAGGTCCTCCGCTCGAGGGGCTCGACCTTTTCGGACGGAAATGATCTAATGAGTTGGAAAAATCAATTCGGAACGGGATCCTCTGACGCGCGCTACGAGGCTCTAATTAACCATAAAAATAACAAGATTTCTGCGGTCTCCGGAGCGGTGTGGCGTGGAATCAATAAGTTTTCATATAGGTGGGAGAAATGGCTGAGGTAGTTCGGTGGCGGAATCGGCGTGGAGACATGAAAGAGAGAAGTCGAGTCGAAAGCACGTCGTCAAATTTGTCTCGTTAGAGTTCGCATTGTGTCCTCAGGGCCGATTTACGTTCTCGTTATCGGCACTTTTTGCACGCCCATTTCAAACTCCACCAACGACTCTTCGCGCGCCTAATCTTTTTTTTTTCATCCGACGAATATTTGGATCATCGCGTAATTAAACCTTTTTTCACCCTCGTGGCAGGTCTAATGTGACGCAACCATTTGCAGCTGTATATGTTGGGGCATCACACCAAAAGTTGCCACACAAAAGAAAAGTTTCATGGCAAATTTTTATTTGCATCGCCAGCATGAATCAATGCGTTACGAGGTCATTTTTTATTTTATTTTCGTTTATTTTGTCTTTATCAGATGGCGCTTTTCATTTCGTTAAGTATTCAGATCTTTTGAATGTGCCTGTTCCGGTTCTGCCGGCGTTTCTCAATGAAATGTTTTACAATGGCTTATAATTTATATCGGCATAATGAGGTATTATATGTGCCGCACGCAACGAGATCCCGCTCCAGTTTCAGCGGTTTTTTCTAAAGAGCTGCGAATCAAATCGCAAACTGAAATGGCGCTGATTTTAATTCGCGTTTTAGACAGTTTTATGTTTCGTTGCAATGTAACTCTAAAAACTGTACAAGAGAAGTTGGGGATAATTATGACACCTTGGGGTAAATGTAACACTCAAAAAACTTTCTAAAATAATTTTAATATCAACTTTTGTTTAGATAAAATTAAATTCAGTCACAATCATCCCAACTAACAATTAACTTTCTCTAACTATATTAAACCAATATTTTTTAAATACCTTTTTCTATTGGATGAAAAAAAATGCAAAAATTGATTTACGTATTATCCAATAAAAAAACTTTTATTGGAAAAAAAATGTTGCAAAAATTTGATTGAAAAATGTATAAAACTTTTATGAAATCCATACAAAACGTTTTGATACATCAAATCAAAAGCCAAAAAGATAAAACGACCCTTGCTAATTGTATTATCTAGAATATGACGTTCTGCTTCACGAAGTCTATAAATACTATCTCCCACTGAGTCACAACTTCATGAAACTATCAACTCGACATTGTTTATTGATATTGGATTCTAAATTTGATCCGCGCACTTTGTTATGTTAAGCTTGCAGAACGGGGCTGAAAGGACATGGATAAAGGCCGGTCGGGCAATCGGCGTAATCATATAATCGCGGATAAATACTCGACATTGTACGATTTGAAAAAGTCCAATTAATTAAGAATGAAATAATTGGCAAATTTTAATTAACGTCGGCGCGATAAAAATGGTATACCCTTCTCACGGGGGTTGGGGACGCATTGAATAACAGACAGCGCCACGCTAATCCCGTCGGTAAATCATGAATAATCCGCAGGATCTCTATATCATCAGCACTCTAACCAGTCGACGTCTTGTTTTATTTGCAGAGAGCGTACCGGAGCCGCGGCAGTGCCCGTACCTGGGAAAATTTACGGTGACGGGGATAAACAGAATTCAGAAGAACAACCGTAAAAGTCGCAGTTATCACAACGAACCGAAAAGTTCGGAGCAAGACAAAGTGCGCCACTCGACGGAGGAGCGGCTCGCAAAAAAGCTCAACTTCGAGGTCAATAAGCGGCACTTGAAAACCAAGCGGATAACCAGACAGAGCGGCCACGAGAGGAGCGATAAAAGCGCGATAAGACACAAGGCCGACAGGTCGCGGAGGGCCGTCCACAGGCTCGAGGACTTCCAGGTCGACGCCGACGATTTCACGCAGATGCAGGGGTTCTGGTCGGCTCAGTTCGACGGCAAGGAAGACATGCTGCAAGTGCAGGACGACTATTTTGGCGACTACGAGGACGACAAGAACCCTCCAAAGAAAAGGTTCTTCTCCCCCCAAGAAGACATTAGCCTCTTGACTTATCAAGATCTCGCCAGGATGACGAGGGGCTCCGAGAGTGACGCCAGCTTGGCCAAGAAGCGGAAAAAGCGCGAGGAGACAAAGACTAAATGTCATTCGGGCATTACCACTTTGATCATAGGCTGTTCCACTGCCGACAAGATGGAACTCCTGAGCGATTGCATCGACGATGACACCGTCACGGGTATTTGCATCTTTTATTTTCTCCTTCCCATTCTTTTCTTATCTTTTCCTCTCTTCTTATTTTTTTTTTTTTTTTTGTATTTTTGTTCTTTTTTCTAGTCTATTTTTTTGTACTGGAAAATTAATGAGTTTGGATCGAATGCCTCTTTGACTTGATGGAGATTTTCTGTCGTCTGTAAATGTTTGAACAATTTGTGTCGTTCATTTTTATTTTCTCCTAGTGGATTTAAACTTGTCATTGAATTCGCAGAATGAATTTCTTGTCAATATAAACAGTACACAGTTGATTAAAACAGTGGATTAAGTTCTGCATTTCTCATAAAATAAGTGTCAATAATTTTTAATTAATATTGACTGGCGTGGAACTGATTATAATTCGTATGGAGTGCATTAAAGTATTCTTGATATATGAAATGGAACACTCCGTAATGTATCTAACGAAAGCATTTGAATCAGGTCATACAATAATTTGTTTTTTGCAATGCAGTTTTAAATTGGTAAGAATTAATTAATAACAAGTTCGTACATTTCCAAAGTAATAAAATATTTATTGACATCGTTTCAATCCACGATCTCATTTTTTCTTTTTTTTTATCTTGATTTCGCTTCATAATTTACTTTTAATCAAAAATTCATCAGCTCTCCAAAATTACATACGAAAATCAGTTTGTTTAATAAACTTCACGTATTTCATAATAACTTGTATTTATGTGCGCAACTAAAACAACGATTATTCACCCTCGTTCAAGTTCATTGATGAAAGTTCATTTTAACTCCACAACTTGTTCGCCATAGAAATAGACAAAAGTAAAAAGTAGCATCAACCAAAAAAAAAACAAGCTTCGCTAAAGCGAGCATGATATCGTTCTCTGCCACAATTTGCACCGTTAATCTCTTGTCGGATTGGCCAAATTAGAGCTCAATTTCATGCACCACCGCACACCTATGCCTTACAAGTTCAAACATTTTTGCGCGAGATTAACGTTTTATGGCTTTTCCGTTTGTGAATCGCGCCAATGGTATTGATGAATCGGCAAAAAAGGCGGCTTCACTCGACAAGGCATAACAATTTTTTGCGCGCTTTCCACCTTTATTTCCGCGAAACAAAAATTCATTCATCGATGAACCAAATTCTAACACCTTTTTTCTAATGAAAAAAAAAAGAAAAGAAGCAAATAAAGCGTACCGTCGACGCGCGGATTCACGGAAATAAATGCATTATGTTTATTCATGGGACACTCGAATTGATTAATTGTTTGTTGCCGTAGCTTATTCGTGTCACGGAAGATGGTTGGATGCCGAGGGCACGCAATTCGTGGTTGCTACGCCCCTCGCACGCAGAACCTCCTGGACTAGCGAGAACAATAAGCTGCAGCCGTACAGAAACACCAGAAGATTATGCTTCATGTATCGGGAAAGCGGCGGAGTTGTTAGCCTAACTGCCAGTTCAGTTGCCTGTCAGAGGGGCTTTCCTCGCTCTCCTCCCATGCTGGCATTTAATGCTACCAGTATTGGTAAGGGCATTGTTTGCTTCTGTATTTATAGAAGTCACTTCATCCTCGAGCATATTGAAGCTCAGATTTAACTCATCAAACTAATGATGGTCGCTTCGCGGGCTCTCTGATTTGTTTCAATTAATTGAATAAAGTTTAATTTAAATGCAAAGCAAATGTGCCTCGAACGAATCGAAGTTTTGAATATAAAATTTTAATCAATTCTTTTGAATCAACTTTATTTTTGAATTTTTCTGTAGTAAAAAACCAGTTTTCAATTTTCACATTACATAATTAATGTCACATCTCTGAATATTTAATAAAGAATACGACAAAATATTTTTAATTCTTATAAGAACATTTTCACATCATTGTGAATAACTTTTAAACAAGAAAAAAGATCGATTCTGATTAACTATATTTGTACTCTTGAAGTTTCGAATTATCGATTTCATAACTTAATTTTTATTTTCCATATTAAACGTTTGGTTACACAAACAATGCGGGTTTATTTCCACAAAATGAATAAAATATTTAATATAATAAATTATTCACAGTTATCAACAAATTTCTTGCACAGTCATGAAATGAAAATTGCATTGTATAATTAAATGCCCTGCCGTTTCAATTCAATAGTTCCCTGCTCGAACAAGATATAAAATCTGGTTTCCCACTCGAGAAGTTGCTTCAAGTTTTGAAAAAATAATAATAATAAAAAATAAAAATAATAAATAATAATAAAAAACCGATAATTCCACTGGTGTTCTGTATCGACTACATGAAGTATCTATTTACAGGTCAGTGCATGGACGATAGCAGCACAACGAGTCATCGAGCGTCGTACCTGATGGTTACCGTTATAGCAGTGACGTTAGCGCTGATTAGGTGATTTTAATGTATAAAGAGAGCCAGCTCGGTGCGACTGCGCTTCGTGAACAGGATAGACACATTTCTCATGTATGATACGCCGATATCGACAAACTGATCGTTCGGTAAAAGGGCGCTGCGAAATTCGTCGAGGGACTTTCGAAGAAAAGGACGGCTCAACGAATGGCATTATTGCGACCGATCGAAAATTCAGATCGTATTTCTAATCTGATCCGTTGCAAAGGGTGCACGCGAAATCAATGACCCAACTGGTTATTCCATTTGGCTGGCACAATTTGCAATGGCACGCGTGTAGATTTTTTACAGACAGCTTTTAACCGAAATACAATTGCGATATTGAAAAACAAAAATAATGAATGAGCCAAAATTTATGTATGAAGATTGTTTAAAGCTCTATGGGTTACACCATATCACGAGTACGAATGCGACAAGCGTGACATACCAAGTGAGAAAGTAAAAGGCAGGAACCTTGTTTTAGCGTTTAAGGTTTTAACGTGAATTATTTATTAACGTAGACCATTAAAGAAGTAAGCATTTGTCCTTTTAAGGAGATAGGGTTATAACGATAGCTAATTATCAAGTTAAGGAAGAGAATCAATGCAATACAAAAATTTTTTGATCGAATTATTTTTTAGTTGAAGAGGTAAGGGGAACGAAGGAGGACGAGTCTCAATTAGTTTGTTCGCACCTATCCGAAACTGGGCGAGTTTTGAAATTGTAAAAATGAATGAGCAGTTATTCTCTTGTTGGTCAGACTGATATTTTTATTTATATTTATAAATGTTATATACTTTTATTTATAAACTGTTTTTATTTTATTTTATTTTGTAAAAATCTGAAAACCAAGCTTTCTTGAACAAAATCAAATGTTATTTGAAGTTTATTAAAAAATTAAATTTCAAATTAAGTTTTCTGAAGTTTGCTGACTCACTTTTTGTAAACGTTGTGTGCGCACAACATTTTTTTTATTTTATTTTAATTTTGCTTTTGCTGGAGATGAGTATTTTAACATTACTGGCCAACTTGTACAATTTTCAACCGACCAAAGGTTCAAGAACATGTAAAGCGCAAACACAATTTTCGTAGAGCACAAGATAAACTGAAACCATTTCAAAGACGCAGCCCAAAACTTGATGTTAAAATTAAGAGAAAAAAAAAAGATTAAAAGTTTATATGAAAACTTTGTGTGTGAATAGTATTTTAATAAACAAACTAATGCACTGTTGAAAATGTTACTTGTAAAGTTTATAAATTTACGTCAAATAACGTTTCAGATGGAAATTATATTTGTATACAATTTTTATAATAACCATATATAGTATAGAAATAGCATATAGAATATAAATCCTGACAATTTGCATTTGCGTTAAACGTTCATTATGATCCGATGTTTTCGCTTTACACAAAACCCATCCAATGAAACAACAGGTCTTTCGAAATGCTTTCGGATTATCGATAAGTGGATTTCTACGCGAACGCACAACTATTAAATCCGAAGTTTCAAATAATGCCAATTAACTGTTCGAATACTCAAGTATTTTCAAATTGCATTGCTGTATACCGTATCCGAAGCATTTTTGCCTCCATCTTCGATCTCCAATTACTCTCGGCTGTGCAATAAAATGTTTCGTTCATACGTAATCGAGCCCGATCTCGAAAAAGCGTGGCTGCGAGAAATTTTGCGCACCGATATTTTTCTTTTCTTTTTTTTTTAGCAAAATGTCTCCAGCCACACAGTCTGATGCAAGCAATAAGCAATAAAAGCACGACATACATCTGTGAATAGTAAAAAGACCAGAGGTAGAAAATGTTTGAAGACAAAGAGACAGAGACAATGCGTAAATTTAATATGAAACCACGGTATAATTAATTTATTATGTGTTCAAGTTTGTTATTAGAATGTAAGCGACTTAAATTATGATATACCGTTGGAAGATATTATTTTATGTAACAATATCGAGTACTTCATTTCGCTGACACTTTTTTTTCAAAAGTGTATTGTACAGTATGTAAGTTGTAAAACAAAGTGGTGTTATCAGTATAGCGAAACTGGAAGGCGCACACGCGTTTCAAATTAGTTGCGATGTGTTTGCGTCACGGCGTATAAGTTTTGCGAAGTTAAGCCCGGCATATTAAGTATGCATCCTCCGTCGAGAAAAAAGATCACTGAGCGGAAATGAAAGCTTGTGAAATTTCTGCCTCTGATCGACGTCTTCCAGTTCTCGCGTGACACTCAGATTTTTGTCAACAAGTCTGCGAACATGATAAGTGACAATGGAGCAGTGCGAATGCAACTGGAGATTTATGTTTTGTCATACAAATGGGCTAAGTTGCAATATGATCTTCTTGTTTGTTATTTTGATTTAGTTTGTTACTCTTAATTTTGTACCATTTAAATTAAAACACAAAATGTAATATTTTGAAATAAATTAATATTGAGCAATTCCTGTCGATTATTATAATAAATAAAATCAAGATTTCTTTAGTCAATACTCTCCCCGTTTCATCGTCAACGAAATATGGAATATCAATTTCTTGTTAAAAACTATAAAATTAACTCAAGAATCATAATTGGCTTTGCAGTAACAGCATTTCAATATTTTTCCATAATTTCCGCAATGATGAACAAAACAAAATTATAAAGCGACCTATGTTACAACGTTAATGAAAGCACAAAACACTGTACATCCTTCGAATAGTGCGCCACTAATAGACCCATTATGTATTTCGTTATAATGAGATATTTCTTGTTAGAATACTAGGGAATTGCAATATTGACCATAAAAGATATTATATTATGTTTCGTATGCACACGAACTTTATGGCAAGTAAATTCAATTTTCAATTATATAATATAGGAAATCCACCATTATTTCGATTCAGCGAATTAATTTTAATAGAGAGACAATTTTTGCTTGTAAAATGTTCTATCAAACAGTCAATGTGATATAATTTCATTTTTATAAGTATTCATTTTTTCTCTTAAAATTAATTTCTCTCGTCTTCCATTTTGCTTTGTATAAATTGATTGCATTTTCATAGTACCACTGCTCTGATTGTCATGTTCTTGATGGAATGTTTTATCCTTTATCGTTGGCGAAGAGACGATTTTTCGTAACTCGAATTTAAGATGCAAACAAAAAAGCAATTATTATCTTTGACATATCTCGTATAATGTACAACAAAATTTGTTAAGATCATTTTAGAAACAAACTGCGTTCGGATTCATAGAGGCGTCTTTCAGAATCCTTATAGAAAACTGCACGTGAAGGGATCCCTGGGAGCTGTTCACTTGAGTATAATTGTTACAATAGTCGTAACGATAGTAATTAGACGAAAAACGTACAAATGCATTAATATTTATTTCGCGGGACTGCAGCCGTGCGAAATCAACTTTTTCCTATGCAAACGATTCAAGTTTGAAATGTAAATTCATTATTAAGAACGCAAGACATTCTCTGTCTCCTTTCAAGAAACAACGAATACGAATTAAGGACGCTGCGACAGTCAACAATGAATTTTGCATCGCGCATCGCTCGTACAAAACATTTTTATTTTTTTTCATCCACTATGGACTATGGACATTAAGAGCTGTACAACTGCGAGGCGAGGAAAGAATTAGCTGTCGGGATGACGTTCAAAACTCGTTACAAATGTTCATCTCCATACAAACTTCCATTTGTGTTCGTCACGGTGTAATGAGTTTTTCATTGCCCTCTTTCAATTCTGGCAGCTTCGTTCCTTGAACAGAAAATCGCGTCGTCCATATGCAATACAATCTGCGGCTGAAACGTGAGCAAAGTGCAGGCAAACGTTGCTTAGGATATGATATAACCGCGACCCTCGAGAGATCCTGTGTGCATTTTTATATGTATCCACTGTCGTGCGAATGCGAGTGAAAATAAAGCAGAGTTTTATAAATATTTGCGTAAAATGGGTGTGCAAAGTTGAACGTTTGAGGTTGCAAGTCGCTGTTGAGTGTACGTGGTAATCTCTCGGGTGGATGAACAGAAAAGCAATAGTGTATGCGTGAGTGTAAAGTGTTTCGATAAAAAAAACATAAGTGTGTAAGCTACCTGTGCCTTGTAACTACTATATACACATATTATATAGGTATATACATATAAACTATCGGTCTGTCTGAATTTGTTTGCTTCACTGCAAATCCTTTTCCAATAAGACCACTTTGGCATGATAAATCATTTGTCAATATGTTCGATTTGTTTAATCTTAAACGCAAAATGAGATTCTACAGTGGATCAAGTTGATCCTGTGACATGCTTTTGAAATGTTGTCAGTGCTTTTCCAGGTCGATAATTTGCAAATTCCACATGCTTGCTTTGAGCATTTTAATAAACCTGTTGCTACACTCGCGTGATTAAATTTCACCTAGTCTAAAGAATTCGCCTGTAGAAAATTGCAAATTTATCGTAAAACAGAAACCTTTTTGTAGACCCTTTTTTTGTCAATAGTGTGCTTTATAAAGTCTCAAAAAAGTAGACATCATACATCCCGGTACCAGATTTTTTTATGAAACATATTTTCAGTTTAACTAGGAAAAGGAAACGTTCATCGACGTTGGAACTTCTTTTTTCGTCAATCTCAAGTGGATACTATCAGACACACGAATTAGTATCAGCGTTTCTCATATCTTGTATACATGGAGTGTTCTCGGCGTTCCTGAGTATGCATATTTGCAATGAAACTGCTCTTACTTACATTCACGGTGTTCGCGTAACTTTGCTCATTTATCTCTCACGTGTACTCTCGCTTCAAAGTAGCGAGAACTTTGGCACTTAAATGAACAAACGAATCGGTGACAGCATACGACTCTCATGTTAAGTGAATCCAGAGTCTAGTCAGACAGCCAACTCGTCGATTTATTGGCTCAACTTGTTACCAATTGTCCGAGGAAGAACATGCTTGTCACGTTTTGATTCATTGCTGCGTTTCAATCTTCAAATGCATTACACTACACTGTTCCACAAATTTAGCGAAATTGGATGTGCAACAAAGCCACCACAATTCTTATCACGAAAAAGTATCAATTGCTTGAAATAATTACATTTTATTGCAAACGTACAAGTCATCTTAGTTCTTACACGATTACTATTTTCCAATTTTTGTCCGTTTTTTTTTTTTTTTTTTTTTTTTTTTTTTTTTTTTTTTTTTTTTTTTTTTTTTTTTCTTTTTTTTTTTTTTTTTTTTTTTTTTGCAGAACTGTGACGATGGAACGTTTTTCTTTACCATTTGTTCTTTGATGAGCTGAGTACATTCTTTACTTCATTTTTTTGTTATGTAATTTTAAAAACGAATAAATCTTTTAATTAAAAATTTTTATGAAGTAAATTAAATTGAAATAAAAAAATTAGTAAAACCATAAGAAAAGTTCAACATTTTTTCCTTTCTATTTTATAAATAGAATTTCTTAATTAAAAAAAAAAAATTTTCATCATCTTACGAAATACTTTTTAAAAAGTCAATCAAAATTTTCCATTATCATGAGAGGTATTTGAAATTTGTAAATTCGTTGATAATATCACTCGTTACTTGATCAACGCCTTCTCCGCAGTCGGTACATGTGAACCTTCAGAATATTCCCGCAAAAGTGTTGTTCATTCGAAAACGAAGAGGGATCTTTCTACCATGAGACAAATTAAAAATATACAAATTCATCGAGCTCATTTAAAATCACGTTTTTAGTCAATCGTTTTCGACTCACATTTTATATATTGACAAAGGAAATTTTATACAAAAAATATTAATGTACATTACCTATGACAACTATAATCATACATTGTCAATACATAAAAAATATTAACAATATATTATTCTAGAAATCGTATATTGACTGTCAATCATTAGTGTGAATATATTGCCAATGTGTGAACATTATATCGATGATTCATGCGAAAACAAAGCCAATTCAAAATTTCCCATTTGAAATAACATGGGAAATTTCTTAAATGGCAGTCGTCGTACGAGCCATCAATATTGATTGCTTTTAAAAATTAATATTTTATTTGCCAATACATAGTCCATATCGTCGCATGGGTGGAAGAACCCCCTATCTCTATCTGAGAGATAGGATTTTCCATGTTCCGAGATAAATATATGGGATTCTTTGTCCCATGCAACGATACATGAAAAATACTCATCACAAAAATACAATATTATTAATAAATTATATATTTTCGATTTACTGATAACACATGGACAGTATATGATGCTTTTTACTAGGGTTAATAGATAGAACATACGGTCGACATTTCTAAATGATTAATTATTAGCACCAATTTATAAATAATCATTGAAGATCAAGGCAACATGACAAGTCAATTAATAAAAATAAAGATAACTGAAATAAGTAGAGCATCAATGATGACAGTATCATCTGTGGTCACGTTTATAACATGCCATATTTTGTGATGATAGATCAGAGAATGACTTGACAGTTTTTTAAGGATAGACTAACGTTCATAAAATTTATAATTGTGAAGGATGATATTTTTTTCAATAATTCTTCAATGTTTAAAGTATCATCACGACAAACGTAAAACTACATTTTTATTAGTTTGTTTAAATACTTACTCATATACTTTTCTAAGAACGGTACAATATTATTAGAGAACTATTTTATTAGGCTTGATGTATAGGTACATAAAAAAGATAAATTCCTTATCTAACAGAACACTTGCATTATAACAGTTCTTATAATGTTTAATAATTTTGCTTACTTTTCATTTTTCCCCCCTATGTCAAATAAAGTCCAGTCAAACGTTCTTATTCAAATAGTATATCAAATGTGTCAGTACATTTTAAATCAAACAATTACGTAAAAATTTCCGAAGTTCAATGTACTAGACGAAATATGAAACATGAAATGTTACGTTTTCTAATCGTCATCATCGATTAAAATACAATGATAAAATTTGATAATATTGGCAAACTGAATGGTCCCCTAGCGGAAAACTTTGAACAATTATTGGTCAGAAATTGTCCAACCATTGTCAAGGTACAATTTTTAATAAATATATTTCATCAGGTCCATTTGAATTTAAGGATTTTATTAATAAATAAATGACTAAGTAATTAGGTAAATGACTCGTCATAAAAATCAAAATAATGAATTGCTATATTTACATGAACAAATATCAAAAGATAAACAAATAAATGCATTAAAATGACAAAAATGCATAAAAAAAGACAAACAAATAAACAAATGCATTAAAAAATAAAGTAATACATACAAAAAGTAAATAATGAAAATCAGAAATAGATCGGGATTAGAAATAATGATAGAAAAAATGAATAGATCGAACGAACAATTTAAAAATTGAATTTAAATAAATATTATTTTAAGTACATGAATGATAAATAATGGAATTAAATACTTATATTTGAATGAAAAAACAAGTGAAAATAAATGTATTTAATTTAACGAATGAGAAGAGATTAAATAAAAAAATTAAAAAGTACCAAAACTATCATTCATTCGTTTGTTTATTTATTTGACCGTTTGTTCATGTATTTAGTTTTTTGTTACGTTATTCAGTTGTTTCCTCTTTAAATTTTTCATCAGTTTATGTTACTCTGTTCATTTGTTTAAACATTGTTAATATTCATGTGTGAAATTGTATTTTAACAGTTAAACAATTTTAATACGGCATGATAATAAATAAATAAAAAATAATGTAAATGGTAACTATTACTGATTTGAAATAAGTTGTATGCATTATTTCATCATTTTATTTGTTAGGATTATAATTATCTAAACGGCATCCGAAAATAGTAAAAAAAAAATTTCCGTTACGATCTCTAGTATTTCAAGTGTTACATCATTATTTTGGAACATATTTGAGATTACATCGTTGTATGAAAAAGCATGCAAAATTTGCGCGTATCAAAATATTTTGATATTCAAATTCAACATGTGAACAGATTAATTCACCTATTTAAGGAATCGAGTTCGTAAAACTGAGAAAACTTGTTTATGATTTCAAAAATATTAGCTCAAATTTGCTAAACCGGAAATGGATTCTATGTTTGTGTTAATTTATTTAATATTATTAAGTAAAGATTGGTTTGAATTTTGAAAGTTTTGTTCTTTTGTAAATCAAGTGAAATTTACTAGAAAATAAGAAAAAAAGACTTTAGGTATCTCAGATCTCAGAACGAGTATGAAAATCCCACTGAACGCACAGGGAATTCCTATGCAACACACGGGATTTCCCTGCGCGTTGCAAGGGAATTTCAAACGTTCCAATATAAATATATAGGTATATGTATATTTATATATAGGTATATATATTATAAATATATAGGTATGTATATTTATATATAGGTATATATAATATAAATATATAGGTAGGTCAGAAACGTCAAAAATTGAGATAAAAAACTTGACCTCGCAACGCCCACAAAGAATTCCCCTACAATATGCATATCGGGAAATTCCCGAGTGTATCGTATAGATTCGTGAAAGTTGCATTGGATGTTTGCACTCGCACGTTGTCTAAGTTTTTTGTCAATATGTACAGTAACTTTCTTGTCAACTGCTATCAACTAGCATCATATATTTTATGTGCTAATATGACAATTCTAGAGTAGTAAATTTAATGTTATGATTTCTCTAAATTTGAGCAAATACCAATTTCATTTTTTGCAAAAAGTTGAAGACTCTGAAACTTAGCAAGTGAATTTTTTTCGATTCTAAGTTGAAATTGCAACAGTAAGAACCCCAATTATATTGTACAAAAAAGTTGTCTATCATTTATTCTTTCTATCTATCGTTCTTTCTTTCCTATCTCTTTCTCTCTCTCTCTCTCCCTTCCTCTCTCTCTTTCTTCTTTCTCTCTTACTATTTAATTTTATTTACGTCCGAAGGTCGTTCCGAAGATATTCCGGTAGAATTATTTTTCATTTGAATAACCAGAACAATAAAATAGTCAAATATCAGTCATGCAATTTTTAAATAAACACTGTATCAGAGAATGTAACAAACGTTTGAGTTTACAATGGATTTCCCAATAAGTTATTTCCATCTCTTTATCCAAAATTATTAACTTAAAAAGTATGAGTAAATACCCATGTTTTTTTACTTTATAAAAATACAATTCCAAAATTCCCTCCCCGCAATTTGTCTTTTATCCTCGAACTTGGCGTTGCCAAATTTCTATACTATTCCGAAAAGGAGAACTTTATCCGGAATCGATCAGAAATTTTAACGCGCGGGATAAGATAAGACGCGATACCTCTAATCAACTTTTGGATCAAGCCAAGATATATTGTAATCAAAAGTCACGAAATGGCACAACAGACGCCAAGAGAACAAAAGTGGAGGGAGAGAGACTCGCGTACGTTTCAAACACCCGTACGACAGTCTTGTAATTGATATAAACTATTTGAAGACGCACGCGTCGCAGTGAGTATGTACGCTTTTACGCGAAAAGTGTACAAGCAGAATCGCATGGGTATTTTAAAGGGAAACTCGTTTCAAGACCAGACAAACGCGAAGTGATCGACCCACAGTCCGACCACAGTTTGGACTCAGGCTCAAAACATTGACTATGCGTCGTGCCAGAACTCATTTAAAATATTTTGTGATTTCGGCTTTTCAAGTGTAACAACGTTGTGTTCGCGTGACACAGTGACAGAGTATATTATTTACCGGCGCACAAAGGTTTGTATTTGAAAAACATCAACCGAAATAACAGTCTTAAGAGGACCCACATGCACAGACGAAAATATATCTAAAATTATATTTCACGTATATTTTATATATTTGAAATATATTCGTATTTATTCTACATATTCTCATTTATTAATTATTTATAAAGCGGTAATAAGTTGTATATATTTAATATAAACTTAATATAAATTTTATCGAAAAAATATATTATATTTATATAATAAATATAAATTTGACATATATTTGTACATATATTTTCGTCCCTGTGGAGAATTTCTTCTGGTCCATCACGGTGCAACTTTTTACAAAATCCCAAAAGCGTTGAAGAAAGTGTGACACAGAATTATACCACCTGTTCATCAAATTTCCTTAACTTTCCACCCAGACATAATTGATCCACTATAAATACGATGATCCAAAATGATGTCATTGATTCGAATATAATTAACTCAAATCGTTTCGTGAATGTAATTCAAAACTTATTGACTCTTCAAGTTTGGGGCGTTTCAAATTGGAATTTCAGATTGGAATTCTCGGCCGGACTTCTAGCGTAGATAATGATGGTTAACTAAATATTAAACGTCGATTATAATACAGCACGATCGAATCAAACTCAAAAAAATACATTGTTGTTTCGAGCACAATTTTATATATCAGCAATTTCAATGTTATGAGATTAGATTTGCCGGCATTGTTGTAATGACGCATTATTAATTTGCAATTTTTACAATTATTACAATTTCATGAATTGCACGTTTAATATTTGCTCGGACGTTTCTTTAAACTTGAATAATTAAAAAAAAATTTATGGCACTGTGTCGGAACTGGTCGGTTCCAAATGATTTACGGTTGTGACTCTAATCCGTTACCAAGTTGGAGAATAACGAAATGGACGACCTTGAATTATGTCGAACAAGGATAATTCGAATCCGAATCATTGAGATTTCCGTTCTCGTGGATGTAATAAAAAGTGCAGGCTCTTCTCAACATTGAATTAACAAAATTGCGTCAGACAATTGTAAAACCAAAATCTTGATCGTCCAAATTCCAAAGAACCGTGAGTTTGCGTAAGAAAACTTTTTAGAAAATTTATTTCAATTTGTCATTTATTTCTGATTCTGATAAGATATTTTTCTTGTGAATTCATTCACAGTTTTAATTGGATGCCGATCGAACACGTGCTCGTTGTAATTATATATCACTTAATACCATTTCCTATTTTATTTTTGTTACCATGTTGTTTTTACAATTGTTCAACACTTATATTGTTACTGAAATAAAAGACTTCCAGCATTGAAAAATCGTTTTTTAAGCTGGGAATAAAAGTAGTCGTCAAAAGTTGCATCGGGAGCTCTCTTTCTTAAATTGTCCCGTACAAAACACCTACGAGAGATCTAATTTCATTCATCATAGTAAACAAATCTCTGACAAATTAATTTATTCAAATGCGTTTGCATCATATCCGAGTTTTATAAGAGGTGTATTTCATCTGTTGAGATTGGAATGCTGTTCCCGAGACAGGCTCTTTTTTCCAAAACCTTGACACATATGTACTGAACAAATTAATTTAGAAACTTGACGCTTTTATAGTATGATGATTTGTACACTGAGAAAAATTTTAGGATATAATACCTTGAGTTTTTCATCGTTTTATTCCTTCACAACTGAGTGTGGAATAAAAAGATAAAATTTAACGTATTATAACTTAAAAATAGACGAATGAAAACTTCAATGCTGGTTTGCTATAATTCCCTGAAATTC
>JAPYZS010001214.1:0-28483 GCA_030522925.1 Trissolcus japonicus | reverse complement strand
TTTTCTAGATCTCGTATTACAAATATTTAGTTCTCCTGTCTTTTGATAGTTTATTTTTTATAAACTCAACGGCTGATGATGCCATCGGTTGCATCCCATGACTAAGACGGGCGTATTCTTGCATCATTATAAGCAAGAATATAATTTGTTATAAATCATTGAAAAATAATTTAAATCATGTTGTACATTAATATGAAATGCAAGTTATGCTAAACTTTAGTTACTTCAATCTTTTGAATAGTTATTTTCGAATAGTTAATCTTATTTTTGTCATATTTGTTTGTTACAATATGTTTGTTTTGATTTGAAGAAATTCGGTTATAATATTGAAATTATATATTAAAAATTAAGCAGGATGTAACATATGTTTACAACGTCTGTTTTTGATTGAGTTAAAACAAACTAAAATGGACTGTATTATTATAATTAAAATTAACTGAAAAGAATAAAAGTAAAAATGGACAAATTTGCTATAAAAATTGATAGGTGCTGGCCTTCACTCGGCTCAATTTGGACACCTATGTTCCTTGAAGCAGAGGTACGACCAAATAACAAACACACACGATTTGGCTTAAAGCCGGGGAAAAAACCTTACGGAAAAACCCCTTGAATTTATTAAAACTTAAATCCGCGACGCGATAATAAAGGCAACTTGGCTGAAAAACGGGCGTCTAGAGCACGACGTTGCTCGCTGACGTGAACAAGTTGGAACTGTAACTAGGATTGTCTTACGAAACAAAGATTTGCGCCCAGAACAGCACCAAATTGGGGGAGAATTTTCTAAGAACTAAAAATGAAAGTTAGATAAAAAATATCGAAGGAAAACAAAGTTATAAAACTAAGGATAAGGCCACTCGAGTTTTGGCGCAACAAAACACCATGTGGCGAAAGCAACGACGCGCTTATTGTCCGCGCGCGTAACCCTACACTAGATTTCGACTAAACAAAAACGAATAGTTCATAAAATTTTGAGAATACGATAAACTAAAATGAACTGTTCACGTGCACATCAGATGTTGATAACGTGAACGCTCCGAATAAAACATATAAAGGAATTAAATATAAAAGTATAAATTTTAAAAAGTAATAAAGTTTTTTAATAAAATATAAAACGCAAATTCTTAAACAACATCCAAATCTAACAACTTTCAACATAAACAAACGGCAATCAAAAACACAATTCGAATAAGTTACCGTTGCGCAGAACATATATGTAACAATAAGGTAGTGGTACCTATTTTCGACATCTGCACCAATTATCGACACTTTGTTTTCAAAATTCATGTGAAAAAATTGTGAAAATCAATTGAAAGGATTTTTATTTGTTTCGAACAAGTCGTTAATAAGCTTCTATCATACACTTAAAAAATATTATAAAAACTCTTACATGTATTTTTATAATATAGTCAATGAAAATGTCGATAATAGGCGCAGCTGTTGATAATACATACAACTACCTTATTATTGATTCAAGAAATGTCTGATCTTAAATATAAATTTTGTTTTTGGTCAAAGACAATTAGTCTGTATTGGAAATATAGGGGGCAGAATAAAACAATGATTAAATGTTAAATAAAACTCAATTATATTATTCACACATTGACTCTAATAGCACGAGGAAGGCCTTTACTCGGTGAAAACTATTCTGAAAGTCAGCCGGTCCTTTTACATGCAACATAGCAACGCCATATCTTTTCCATCATACAACAGTCGTCTCAAATTTTACGACTTATTAAAAAAACTCTCGAGACACATAGGACTGAGCAAGTTCAGACTGGTCTTATTTCTAAACACAAGATAATATTACACCATGTGAATTATAAAATAAAGATCTAAATTAATAATGAATATCTCATTTTTGTATTGATTGATTTTTGCATTTAATCGAGATATTCCAACATTCTGCAAGTAATTCTATACATTCTACACATAAGACAAAACAATTGTTGATCGAAAACAATTTTTTTAATCAATTCCTATTGTACGATAAAGTACAAACTTACGTGAAGAAATTAAAAAGTAAAGTTAAAAAATAAATTTCTACAATATTAAAAAATGATGAATTCTGAAAAAAAAAATGATGAAAACTTTAGCGAGAAAATCAATTTTGTAAAAATATATGAAAAAATGTACAGAGTCGTGCACGGACGAATGCCTTCAGTGAAAATATGACTTAGTATTTAGTTTGACTTTCAAGTTACTGTTTTTTATCGCGGTCAGAGAGTTGGGAGAACTGGATATGAGATAACAATCTTATACTAGTTTTTCACGTTATGTGCAGATCTTGTAATATCTGTAAATAATCAACACTTGTTATTATAGTAGTGATAGTAATAATCCTTCCTAATACATAAAAATCAAACTATGTTTGTTTGTGTATTTGTCTGATTGTCGGTTTTTGTTTGTAAAACTTCAATGCCAATAATTCGAATTAAATTTTACACATCGTGCGTTTGTTTCCATTCAAAAAAAGTATTACGGACTAGATAAAGTTGTATTTATAAAAAAAAAATTTCAATTTTATGTATCATTTTTTTCGAGAGAGCTACCAATTAAAATGCAATATGTTTATTGAATGTTACACTTGTCTATCACACATTTTTTGCGCAATGCGATGAACATATTGCATTCTAAAAAATCTGTTTTATAATTTTTTTTATTAATAAATTGATATTAATATTAATATATGTTTGTATATTCAAGACGATAGCATTATTCAAATTATATTCGAGAGATATACCCAAGTAGAAATTTGGACTGGGTCAAAGCATAACCTTGGTCAGGCATTTCATGTTGCCATTCAAGGACCTGGTCAGGAATCCAAGTATGATGCAGGACAAGCACGTGACGCTGGGTGGTAGAGAGGTTCGTACCAGGAAACCCGATCAGTCTTGGCTGTGTCTAGTCGGGACCCGGCTTGTGTGCAAAATAAGAATATTAAAATAAAAAAAATATTTAATTTAAAACTTTTTAAATTAACAATTTTTTGTCTACACATAGAATTCGCGAGAATTGTAAATTTTAACAATGTAGAACTTAAAAAAATATTATCATTTCATATTTAAAATGTATTGACTAAAATTATTCTTAATCTATATTTTAAAAAATACACTGCACACTTGTCATTTCTGCCGGTAGGTGGTGCTGTGCCGACATGTGTTTTTTTGTCGCAAGTAATACGACTTTTTGTAGGCTTATAAAAGAGACCTAACAACTCTAGGTAAGTCTCGGTTGAGCCCCGAGGTCCAGTAGACCCTACAGAAGTTCAATAAAAATTGAATTTCAGATTTTATTTTTGAAATATTACTAAGCCCTTGTAAGGGTTAAAATATAAATATAATTATATTCATTAGTTAATATAAATTGAAAGAATTTCCATTTTAATTTTATCAAATAAAATTAATCAAATAAATTATAGCAAAAATTACTACTAAATATTAATCAACACTAGAAAAACTAATTTTGACGACGGTAGTTTCTACCCAGATAATAAGCAATTTCTAACAAAATACTAGCTAGTACCTGCCTGGTTCGCCTAGCTAGTAACTAGAGACACAGTGCATGACGTTACTGGCCTGTAACTGGCAAAAATGCATTTCTACTCAGGCCTCAAACAAGAACCCAATGTGACCCACTACACTAGTGCCTGGTCAGGCAGTCTGAGCCTGACCTTGACCAGGATGCCACGTTAAAATTTCAAATGTTGATACATTGGTCAGGCCATGGCAAGGACCAGACGCCTTGTTAATCCCTTTATCAAGTTTGCCAGCCCTCACGATCGAAAATATATTCACTAAAATATATTTTAATCTATACTCATGATTGCCGCTTTTTATGATTTTTTTATATAAAAAATATATTTTTTATTTTATTTTATATTTTATAAATTTATATCATGGAATTTACAAAAAAATATATATAAATATATAGTTATTATTGCCGGAATATATTTTATATATAAAACAAAAATTTTTTATATTTCCAAAATATATTTTTTTCCTTGAGAGAGATTTAAACCTGTCCACTAGACCGGTCTATAATTTCTATAATTTATGCAATTTGAAATACGGTTTTCAACTAGTTGAAATTATAATTTCAACTAGTTGTTTATATATATGAAAAAATAAAATTGCTTAAATTAATATTTGTTTATAAAAAAAAACTTTTACATGTAATATAAATTTGTTGCATGGCATAAACAAAGTTCGTTAAATTATAGGGCGTAAAAAAAGTTTCAAATATTAAATGAACTTTTAAGTATAAAGTTCTGAGATATTCATATTCAATGTTTTTTTTTTTTTAATTATTGTCAGTTGCTGAGACTTTTTGATCTAAAATTCGTATATAGTATATTAGTATATAGAATATAAATATTCTGTATATATTCTATATAGTTTAGAATATTTTCAAATGAATTATAAAAAGGTTGTATTAAAAAATGTTAGAAATTTCAATCCAATAAAACTGTGCTACCAAGTATTGATCAAAAAATTGATCAAAATATTTCAATGTGTTTTTGGGCGCTGAACAGGTTTTTAAATGAAATAAAGAAAAATTCACTTCCGCTGAAATGAAAGCAAACATATTTGTTTTAACATCGCATTGTACAATAATATGAGATGCGTACGTATAGTAATTCTGAACGTTAAAAATCAGCTTTCCAGACGCGTGAACCGGAAATGACGATCGTGATGGCGTATCCGGTTGGAATCGCGGACAGAAAGGTGTTGGGGACGCACGGTTGACGTATCGTGCGGGCTCGCGTTTGTTCGGAACGCGGATCGCGTTTTCAAAAGAAGCCACGCGAAGTGCGGGGAGCGGCGTATTTTTTGGTATAAGGTCGCGAACAGTAGCAGACATTAGCACACAATCGGACGCCCGGGAGGACGAATGTGAATGCGTCGTGCGCCTTGTGTGCTGTACGCCGTTGGTGCGGAGCCGGGGTCAGAGGTCGGACCGCCAACTAGGTCCCCATTGTGTCGGCTCGTTGCTCCCCCCGGACGCCCCGCGGCCGGGCCCGCGCGCTCATTGTTCTTCGTTCGTGGCCTCCTCGCTTACGTATATCGGACTGCCGTTGAAAATGCGATGGTCACTTTCATCGTGCATTTATTATTTATTGCCGCTTTGCCTTTCGCAGAAAATTGTTCTCCGCGGCACCGATTGCATATGATTTATCTCGCGCTCGCACGATACAAATTTCCAAGCGATGCGCGATATTTATCAATTACGATCACAAAAACTCGCTCTTTGACACAATCGGGGATAAGCATTTCTTATGATAATTTTTTCAAGAGGGTGAACGCTTGATTAACTACACGATAGAGTTCGCGTTGTGCCATTCGATGTGGTCCATTTATTGAATGGCACTGCACGCTTTTTACGCTCCACTTTTGGTCCCGAGGAAATTGCTGATTTGTGTATTTCGACTGAGATATACTACTGATTATCTCGTGATGCATTATTGATAAAAACAATGAGAAAATGATATCGTACAATATGGATGGTAATATTTTCACAGGAATGAACGCAAAGCTTGTGAATTTATAACGTTTTGTCCCACAGGGACAAAAATAAATGTACAAGTATATGTCAGTTTTATATTTTTAAATATTTTTTTTAGATAAAATTTATACTATTTATGTATAAAATATATGAATTATATATACGGATACTTTTTAAATTTGAATATGTCCAGAGTCTTCCACCAATTGCAAAAAGTGGAAATTCCATTAGTGGAAGACTCTGGACTTATTGAACGTGTATATTCACTTTTTGTGAGTGGGCTTCACTTATTCGAATTTACATATGAGAAATATATTTAAAAATAATTTTTTCCTTGTGAGCGTTCTGAAGACGCAACATTGTATTTAAGTGGTTCATAATACCCTAGTAGAAGTTAATCGGGCGTTTGTAGGTTTCGCCCTGTAAGGCCCCTATAAGGGAGAGCATTGCAAGCCCTACAAATTTCCGATCAATTTCTAATAGGGGGTACATTTACCTTATGTCAATTTTAAAATTTGAAGATTTTAATATCAAATTCAAAGTGAGTGCACTGCAGATTAATTCTTTTGGCTTTTTTTACAGTTTCGACAATAATTAGAAGCTTATTGAACAAATATGATAAATTTTCAAATCATTTCAGATAACCTGTTACGGACAATTACAAACACATCAGTAGGAGGATGGCAGTTAGAAGTGGTTTCATTTGGATTAATTAAATATTATGAATACAAGAAAATCATATATTTCGAACTTTCGTTAGATGTCTAGACTGAACGTCCCCCTTAAAAAAGATTTTTAGAACTAAGTATAAACGCACGGATGACAAGAAATGGGTTAACTATTTTCACGACATTTTATATCTTTCTCAAAATGCACTTTTTGTAATACCTATCGTTTTTACAGCACAGAAAAATTTTCATCGTAAATACTTCCGAATAATGAAAATAGTCACATTTTTCTCAAAACAAATCAGTTATATTTGCAATAACTTTTTTTCTCTTAAAACAAAAACAAATTCATAAACTGCCATCAGAGATCTTATCCCATCAAAAATTCAATATTACGATTCTTTATAGTTAGACATATAAAAACGAATGCTTCGTTACCGACTCGTGTCGTTACCCTCTTACAAGAACGAAAAACAATCTCATCGACCGAGTCGCACAAACGACGATTTAGCAAAGGAAAACGATCGGAAGTGTTCGCATTGGCATTTCATAAGATCGCCGTGCTTTCTGAAAATAAAGAATCCACACAGGGATCTGGTCGTACAACTCCTACGACAATAACGAAAGCGACAAGGCCGCGGCTTGCTCCTTTTTTCTTCTTTTTTTATGGTTGGCGCGGGGTGTGCGGACATTATTGCCTCGACGGAGGATTGTACAAAAAGCAACCCGAAGGGGAACGAGAACGAAGAAACAGAATACCGCGAAACGATCGCTTTGTCTCAAGTCTAGTCGCCAGATCGCTAGTATCAGGCATCGATTGGACCCGCAATAGCCTGCCGATTTCAAAGTGGAAGCGCAGACCCGAACAATTGGCGGACAGGGGCAAGAACTATTTCGGCCATCTGTTTTTTACGCCGCCCTCGGAAACGTCAAACTGAAATACGCATCACTGGAGAGAGGACCGGATTCTTCGCTCAATTTGGAAGATTTGTGCTCCAAAGCTTCTGCAGTTTGACGAGAGAGCGAGCGAAGCATTTTTTTTTGAGTTTGCAAAAAAAATCCACGAGTGTACGGTGGTTTCATAAATTTGCAGCTTCTTTTGCTCCCGACTCGTCATCATCAGTGTACGTTTTGCCAACTATCAAAATCAATACGTGCTGTCATCGTCGTCATTGTCAAGTGTTGATTAATCGGAGATCTTAATTATATCAGATATGACACAAGAGCCGGATACAGGATACCGTTTGAAGAAAAAATGAGTGGCCGAAGCGGACCACCCTTGAGAGGTCGTTGTTCGAATTTTTTTGTCTATCGCATTAATTGGGCCCGATAGACATAAAACGCAAATATATAGACGCAAGGGGCGGGCCATCGGATGCATTACGATGCAGACGCACACATTCTGCGGAGCGCGGCGGAGAATAAACCGTGGCGCTGTTTGCGGGACAAAAACTCGTCTGCGTTGGCAGGACGGGCATCAATCTTCGATCGGCCGGACCGAAGCAGCGATCTTTGATTGTGATTTCGTGAATATCGACCAGCCATCGAATTGGACGTCGAAACTCGTCTGCCTTGTCCTTCGACCGATTCAAGGGGAAATGTAAGAGACGCAGGACGCGATGGCACGCACGTGCGACCCGCAGATGGATGCATGAACGAGTTTGCGACATGCGAATCCGAGATCGCGATTTACATTTCACTATAAGCGCGGCATTATTTCAAGCCGCTGGGGAGAGAGCATTCCGGGCTTCGCGGTTTCATCGTTAACCATGTTCAGAGAAAATCATCGGTGCTCACCTTGAATTTATCGTCTGCTTGTTCGATGTAAAAATTGCCAAGCTTGGAGAACGCGCGGAGGTGTATTGAAATCAGTCCTCTTTCCATGAAAAAAGGAATCGTCAGGAATTGTGATCAAGAAGCTTCGTCGCAAGGCGTGGCTCTACTGACTTCATCATTAAAATGGAATACTGACCAGGTTAACGAAATTGATGCAGGAATTCGTTAGGGTATTGGACAATTTTCAAATTGTTGCATGCTCGCCATTTCTTTGTCCTTCCACCCTAGAAAAAATTGTTTCCGGGCCCAAGAAGGGCAAGCCCTGCAAATGAACTGGGCCCTTTAAGGGCGATTCATCGGCCTTAAATCACCTTACGCATTGAGCTGAACTCACTTTGAAGTTCTGATACCTTATTATAAAAGTCACTCATAGTATGATGTCATTGTATGATTTAAATTAATTTTTGTATTAAACATCGCATATGTTGGAACATTGAGTTAAATATTAATGGTCATAATAAAATATTAGTTTTCTTATATTTTTGAATGATTTTAATATTTGGAAACATTTTGTTATGTAACATGTAATTCGGCTGTTAAAATGTCTGTGAAAATTTATAAAAAACATTCATAATTTTTTATTTTTATTAAAGTTTAAATATTTTTAAACAAAATTTGTTAAGAAATATTATATTTAAAAATAATCAATGCAGGCGTCGTATTTCCGTTGCCGCGATTCGATTCATTTTGTGCAAATTAGTCAATTCTATATACAGTGTGTGGACAAAGTTCCGGGACAGACAAATATTTCGAGAAAAATGCATCGGATCGAAAAACACACCCTGTATGATTAATATTATGGTTTTATATTTAGAAAATTCAGTTATAAATTCATTAATGAAATAACTATTGTTCACCAATTTCAATAAGAAAATTAAGTTTAAAAATATATATATTGTAGTCTGCCGAAATCAGAACTTTCATATTAATTTTATATGAATAAAATAAAATAGTTTATACGAAAATAGACTGAAATGAAAATGGTTTTATTTTGGATCAAAATAATTGAAGACATGGATTGAAGAACCGGGTTTGCACTAGAAGTCCTTGTTTTCAAAACAAAAACTTATCGAGAAAATTTTGGATTTCGATGTACTTAAAGTGGCAACGTTGTTCTTTAAATCATAACAAATAACTCTGCCACTTAAAGTAAATTAAAATCCAACATTTTCTCGATTATATCTCGATTAGAATACATTTTTGTTTTGCAAACGTAATTTCCGAGCGCAAGTCCGATTCTTAGGTCCATGGCTTCAATTGAATGTTAAAAATACACTTTTTAATAATATAATGATTCATTTGAATGTATTCAAGCACATAAATATATAATATTACAGTGTCTGCTGTTATTTACTAAAGTTGTAATCTAAAAAGAAAAATAATTACTCCATAAGTTATTTTATGACGGATAATATATTCTCTAGTTGCTGATGCAAAAATATTTATACAGGCATATTTTCTTTTTCATTTCATGCAGGTATTTTTTCAGTGCATTAACTACGACAAGAAGCATCAATTCGGAGTGAAATCGTAATGATTTTTCATCTTTTCAATTCACGGAAATTCGTAATAGAGAAAGTGGAGAGACGATTTCCGAATCCGCACCTCCACGAGATTAGCCGTCAGTGTAATGAAAAACGACGCACTTCGGTCATTTAAAACGCATTGCCGGCACGATGTGGAAATATGTTTGAGGGGGTGTGGACGGCGGCGGCTCTCTAAACACACTTTAAAGATTTGAAAACGTAATGGTGCTGGGCTTTAACGAGATTTGCATGTCACGGGCGCGCATCATATATCTGGATTTAGCGCACTCCGCTCCTCGGGCTCCTCACGGTACCTCCCTTCGTCTATTACGTCGCTTGGGGTTGATGCGCGCGAAGGGGTGCTTTCAGGATAAACGGAGGATCCTCGGCATATCGGCGACGTCGACGTAAGAGAACTCGGGATACGTGGGGACATTAACACCGCCGGATTACTCAATGAACTTCGACGTGATTTACTGCTGATGCCAACTCTTCCAACTTTTGCAAAGAAAACAAAAATTATTAGTGAATTCAAATTGTGCTCATTTTCGCTCACCATTAGCAAAGTTTTCGCTTTACTTGGAATCATCAGAAGGGCAAATATCCATCTACAAGAAAAATATTTTTATTATTTTTTCTATTTTCTATCTTTTACGAAAACAAATCACTGCAAAAAATATGTTTTAAATTAAAAAATTTCAGGGTTCATCCAAACTTTTTAATCAATAAGGGTGTTTTATTTTGAAACGCCTAACCTCAAAATGTATAACTAAACGTATAACCTCCAAGTGTTTTGATTTCTCAAAACGTTTTATTTTAAAACGTTTCCTGTAAAAAACACTTCTGAAATAAAATAGAAAAGCCTTTTAAACACCAAGTATGTGTTTTTCGTTTTACGTTAAATCGACCGAAAATTTTTTTGCAGTGAAATTCTTAAAAAAAATTCGATCATTCAAAAAACTTAAATTTCTTTTGAGTTTGCATAACAATATTTTTCATTCTCGAATGATGATAAACTACGAAATCAGATATTGACGAAATAAATAATTTCCACTTAAAGGGCGAAAAATGCCGATCTTGAATTATTTGCACGATATTTTTTCCGGATTGGATAATAGTTAAGTTATCTACTTACACAGAGCAGAAAATAATTTGTCCTTTCAAAGCATCAACACGTACACCATAAACACGTCGGATTTTCGTGCTCATATACTCACGCATGCACGCGCCTCTATACATGATAGGGGTGTATAATACGCGAGATCAAAACAATAGACGCATTGTGCAGGTATACGGCCGCAGGGCGTATAGAGGGAGGCGAGCGTCGTTTGGGCATATTGACAGACTAATGATCGCACGGAACAAAGGCCGGATCGTCATGTGATCACGTGGTTGTGTGATGAACCGCTTCCGGCGAGGCTTTACTCGCGGGCTCGCGACTGCATTTGGTGTCGGTTAACAAACGAACGACTGACCGGTAGATGGGCATCGATCAACCGACTGAAATGTCCACATGCACCAGTCGACCAGGCCCCGCTATATTTCTTCATATTTCCATCGGGCGTACTTTGATAGCCTGTCGTAGATGGCGGTTCGAATAATAATATCGGAGATCGAAATTTTTTTCGGCGATCCGCTACGCAAAGCGTGGGTTTTCGCTAAAGTTTTTTTTCGGGTGATGGATTAGCTGGTTTGCAGGTTTTGCTCATACGTTGTTTTATACCTTTTTATTGTCATTTTTTCATAGAAGTGGAAAAAGAAATTGAGGCCGGATTTTTGTTTACAAAGCTTATACAATTGTTATTAATAAAATATGTCTCATTTTTTGACTCAACGTATATCTTGAGGGTGCCTACATTATAAAATAACGCACTACACAAATATCACATGTAAGATTAACAAAATAATAAATAACACATGTAAATATAACACATCGCATACTATCACATTACATTGACATAACACATCACATTTTTCTAATAATGTGTCATATTATCTATTGCAGTGTGAAAATTTATATAATGGCGCCCCCTTCCTTCAAAAATAACGCAATAATCACAGACATTAGTTATTAAAATTTTTTCTTTTATTAATACTTCTTTTTTGTGATATATATGATAACTGTGATGTATTTGGATAATTTTATTATTTTAGTGTATTTATATTATTTATTATTGATTTATTTGTAATGAACATCGAATTATTTAGTATGCATTTATGACTGTAATTCATATATTGTGTATGAACATTATATGAAAGTAATTTGATTATATGTTATTTCTGACGTGTAATATTTATTTGTGTTATTTTGACATACTTGACCGTTTAGACAAGAGAATATTAACATTGAAATATTGTGAAGAAATTACTATTCAAAGTTTGGAAATTGATGATCGTATAAATGAAGCTAACCCTTAATGAGATTTTCAGTACCACTTTAAATCGTTAATGTCAAGGCATTGGGGTGTTATCTAAACTGAATTTACCACGTCCCTTCGTTTCATCAGGATTCGAGTTTTTTATAGGTCGGTCCAGCGAAGGGGACAACAAACGTGGAAAGACGGCCCTGTCAAAGAAATCGTTAAATCGTTTAAACCTTACTTTCTTTCAAAATATCGACAAGAACTTGAAATAAAATGAGAGAAGAAAAAAATTCGTGCCCTGTTCTTTAATGCCACATCGAGGCAGCAGATGATGACAGCTACACCTAACGAGATTAAGTCCTGCACTCAAACAGTCATAAATATTTTACAAAACTCACGAAGTGTCGAAAAGGTTAATTAATACGAATTGCTTTGGTTCACCCTTCCGTCGAGACTGTATATCCCCGACGCTGTTTCACACCCACCCCTTTGAAGTCACGCCACAGTGCTTTGGGATTTAGAGATTCTCGCCTCTATGATGAATGTACACGGTGCTTACGATGAAGCGCTTCATTCGATCTGATGTTGCTTAGCAGAGAGTATACCGAAGCCGAGCAATTTGAACTTGGCGCAATCATCTCACAAAGATAACTAGCGCGTGCATCTTTGTCCCAATCACGATCATCAATCACTTCTATTATTTTTCAAATCCAGCCGATTAGATTAAAAGCCCTTACCCTGGCCATTTAAAAATTGTCCCTCGCAAAACTCGATCAAACGTGCAAGATAAGACCTATATCAGTAAATGACAAGTCCATTTTGAGATCAATTAATGATTTTCTCATAAATTTCGTGGAAAATGAAAGAGTAGAAGCAGAAAAAGATTCGGTTAATTAAAAACTCGGGAGCATCATCGACATCTCGAAGGTCCGAGCCTTATTGCTGTAAAAGCAGTTCAAATTGCCTTCGACTGAAAAAAGCAAATAAAACAAAATAAAAAGGAAAGAGGCCGTAGGTGGAATGATTTTTGGTCGATGTGTTTCGGAAGACTGGCACATGCTATTCGGCGGTTTGCAGCTCGGTCTGTAGACAATCTAGTCGGTGGTTGTGTCGTCAGAAAACACGACGGAGCCGTTCCTTGTCTGATTCAGGGTCGTCTCTGTCGTACTGGCGCTGGGCGGAGAGGTTTCGGTTGGTATGTAGAAGAACAACAAGACGAGAGAATGGAAGCCGCTAATGAGGCCGTGTGTAATTAGGGAGCTCTCGCGGCCTAATGAAGCGCTTACCTACCATGGGTTGCAGTCCCCCTCGTCTGCGTTGTCGTGTTCCCGTACACGCTCACCCACACTCGCACGCCTGAGTATAAGCCTGTCCACGACGTTACGTTTCTTCTCTCTGTGCCCAGACAACCACTTCTCACCACCTCCGAAGCGTTGATCACGCTCTCGCCCGGACAGGAGGTAGGGTGACGACGAGAGAGAAGATACACCTCCGCACGACACGCTCGCATCTTCGGATGCGGAATTAACCACTCGACGTTGCAGGTTTAAATTTCTTTTTATCACGATATAACCCTTCCTCCGTCAGCAAACACGTTAAGACGATTCAGAATGAAATCCCAGGACGAGGATTTTTAATTGTCGCCGCGCCTTGGGAGGTTGGCGTCAGGGTATAATTATAATACTGACTTTTTCACCCGTATTCAATGTTAAAAAAGTAGACAGAAGAAAAAAAACAAAGGTTTCTTAAATGCCTAATGAATTCTTTCGCTGCATAATTAGATTAGTATACGTTCTTTTATTATAATTGAAGAAATATTTATTTTTGATGAAATTGGTAATGCTAGTTCAATTAAAAAAAAAATTTTAAAACAGACCTTTACTTTCTTATTTTTAATTAATTTTGATAAAAATTGTATTTGTACTTGGTAATATTAAAAAATTAAAAATGATACAGCAATTTTGGTTGAAGACATTAGAAATTTTTTAGGTGCATTTTCAACTTTCTAGTTTGATAAACAGGTAAGGTTCACATTCTCCGTAGTTGCTATAAAGGATTGTACACGAGCAACTTCGAATAGGATTCTACTTTGTCGAATATTACATGAAATCGCATACGAGTGTCTCCGGCGAAGTTTTGTTAAATGAGTTGGGGCTTGGACATGGAGTACGTTGCGAAGCCCGCTATCATTACACGGGCTATCTCGTCTATGAACTTTTTTGAAAGTGTTGTACGGTTGTGAAAAAAGGTCCCCTTAAAACCATGTTCTTCAGAATTAAAACTTTTCTATTCATCTTTTAGCGTAGCCCCAAACGACCCGATCAAATACTCGTTGTGCATTAATTTGTAATTTATTCGCGTGTTCAAAAGTTTAATTATCGATTAGGATCAAATGAGTTAGTAAATAAAAAAAAATGAGACCAAGAGTAAAGTAGCGTCGTCATTATCAACTCGGCGTCAAATTAAGACGTAAAGTGTCATTAAATGATCAGCAGCAGGGGAACGGGATTCTGAGTGTAGGGCCCTTATCTCTCAATTCAGTGTGCAGTTCGAACCGCGCTCGCCTCCCTGTCGGAGAAGCAGGGGTCCGGGCCCAGTGGCCTGATCGCACTGGGTTGGGTAGACACGGCTACTGAAATCACGATTTAGTCCTTTCCCCGGAGTCATCACGGATTGGGCCGTTATCTGCGCCCATTTGCATATTAAACTAACTACTCACGATGCGCGGTATATTTCAACCGCCGCCTGTCCAAGATAAAGACGGAGGAGCAGACGGAGAAAAAAAGAGTATTGACCGAATATCGGCAGCTTTCGTTTCATGCCTCTTAAAATTTTTAAGCAAGATGCTGCTTGAATTGGGTGCACATCGATAAGCCCAAGAGAGGACCGGCAAAGGTGCGCCGCGGGATCATTTTCGGCTCATGAGAAGACCTTTTGATTTCATTATCGACATTTTTTTAGGCTTACTTACGCAACGAGTTGGATCAAAGCCGGTTCACCTAAGCGTTATGAATTAAGTTGTCAGGCTCCTTGAATTACCGACGAAGAAAAGTATAATGAACGGCTTAATCCACAGATTAGACGACACGTTACATTGTCGGGAAAGAAAGGAGATTTGCCGACCGAAAATATGACCGAAATAACTTTGAGTGAAGTTCTTGGAATATTCAAAGAAGAGCGATCTTAAATCATATGGAGAAAAGGGATGAAATCCTCGTTAACATTAGAAAGAGTGGAAATGTGATTATGATTTTTAGATTTGCTTTAACTTCATACAGCATTTTATACATTTTCATTCGTTTATTTAAACAGATGTAAAATATTAATTGATACAACAATGTCGTTGTTTTTAATATTTTGTTATATACCACACGGACTAAAAAATAATTTTTTTAAATATAGTAGCAGGACTACTAAAGGCCTACAAAAACTAATAAAGTCTATTTTTAGCCTGTTGCGTACAAAGAAAACACTTATAAACGTTAACATGTTAAAACGGAACATTGCTCATTGCGTTCTCGGTGCCGAGCTGAATAAAATGATATATATTAAGATTTAATAACATTAAAATTCGTAATTGTAATGTCTCACTCTAAATACTTAGCGCGCTACATAGTATATGGTTTAATTTTTCAATTTTCAACTGCACATTTTCACCTGTCAAATATAATGCAACAAACTGTCAAAATTGAAGTGGTTACGCATGAACTTGGCCAACGGTCCGATCCGCGGTTAACTTATTGTTCCGTTCAACTTTTTCAAGATGGATCAAGTCATTACTTTCTTAGTCATAATTACTTTCTTAGCAAAATTAATATATACTTACAAATTTCCCTCCGTAGGACCATAATTGCTTGTAGTTATAAGGTGAAATTATTTTTTATATTTGGCCATGTTTTGCAGTTTTATTGAATTTTTTCTCTTTCAATGGCCAGCAAAAATCTTTAATATGGATTTGGTTATTTGATTGACAAATCCTATAATTACAGTATAAACCACTTGCAATGTGGTATGTAAACAATATTTTATTATTTTTACTGGTGTAGTGATATATTTCAAGTATATATCATTTTTAATTATTTTATAAAGTGCTGAAAATACAAAACGATACTAACAATTTGGAAAAATAAAATTTGAAAGTACGAAGAATACTTTAAATTTCTCAAAACGACAACATAAATACTCAGTTTAGTTTTTTTAATATTTTTTGCAAACTTTATCAGAATCTTTGTCATAAATATAATATATTGGTTTGATATATTTTGTATAATGGATTAATATAGATTGTCGTGTTTGTTTGCACCAGCGTCACTGAACTCATCCGATTTAACGTACAGGTATATATTGTACTAAAAACAAAGGATCACTCGTAATGTTTACCAACTCCATATCGATACTTTGAAGCTGAGATTTAAGCTCGTACTAACACAGCCGCGATTGGGATTCTCGGTAGATCTATTTCCGAACGACATGGTAACGAGAGAATTAATGCGAAGCAAGCGCCAGGCGCGGTTAATCGGAATCCGCGATGTCGTCGTGAGACTGTAAGCATCGTAACCGTAGAAACCGTGGTCTTAGCAGGCATCGGCATCTGTTCGCGAAGGAATTACGACGCAACTTTGTCTCCTAAGATAACGACAGACGCTCCACTCTCTAGGGCCGAGCAGTGTGCGCGACGTTGAGAAAGGAGTGTGTATGATGGGTGAGCTTGAGTTTCCATTGGGGTGCTTCTTGCGCGATATAAGCTCTCTGTTCGAGCCGGCAGTGTCAGCGAGCGAACAGAGAGAACGCAGCCGAAATGACTCGAGCATACCCACTACCACCCACAGATAGTGGTTCGCTCCGGTGGTGCCATGGGGTGTCGCGGCCTCATGCATATTTAGCAGATGCACCACCCGACCTCGACCATCTATTGACCGGACCTCCCCAAGGACAATCATCGCGCCAAAGTGGACCAAACTTTTGCACAGGCGTAACCTAAACTCAAATTACAGGACGGTTTTAGTGTACGATTGATGTTTAGCCGTTTTATTCAAAATCAAGTTTGTTTCCTCAATCTAAATTGCTTTCATCGCACAGCCAGAGGACACTTTAAAAGCGTCGCTGATAACTAGATAGCAGGTACAATTTTGATCCCAATTGATAGTTACAAAAGTTTTGCGAGTTTTCGAACTGTTTGACGATGAAACCAAATTGATTGAATTTTTTTCGTTCTCAATTGAGTGTTTCTAAATGTAACGTCAACTTTATTGTAATATAAAGCTATTTTTTAATACAAACGTTGGATCCAAAATTATGCAACATTTCATTTTTTGCAAGCTTGTACGAAAATTGTGTGTAATGTTTATCGTTTGCAGCAGTGACCAATGATTAATTTCGATCAAAATGGCACGGTATAGTGGTCAGACGAACTGAAGTGCCTTTATCGTTACAATATCACGAAAATCGCATTAACCGCGCTACGTGTTTCGATGCGTCGTCCGGTAATTGGACCACTATACTCGCCATCGGTCAATACGACAGGAGGTATTTACATAATAATTCGAGCCCGAGGAGAACGACACGTAATTGATATAAATATGCCGGCGACGAAGGCACAGACAGACAGACAGACGGCAGACCGTGGCCGCTGGCCAGCAATGCTATCCATGAACCGACTCCGCATAACTTAGCATAAGTAATAAATAATATTATGAACACGTGCTAACGTAAATACGCGCGCGTCATTAATGATCTGTTCGCAACTCGATTCACACTTGCGAAACTTGATTAATCTTTGGACAAGAAGCGAGTGTCCCGGTTATAGAAAAATCCTCAAAATGTACTGTTTTATCATTTTATACTCATTTGACAATGAACATTTTCTGATCTCAGTAATTATTAATTCCCTGACGAAAACTTATGGTGATAGTGACATTTTCTTAGATGAAGTATGAAAATTCGGTTAAGCTGAAACCGCAGAACATCTCCCTCTGCGCATAATCTTGCACTCAAGAAACTTACATACGTAGGTTCAAAATTAGGGTGATTAAACTGTTGATGAACGTATCACAGATCCAAGGTCGTTAAAGTAATACAACTTGAATTGCTTTTTTAAAAAAAAATCGAAAATAATGTTTAAACCTTTCGCTACCATCATTGCTTTGAAGCAACGCACTTTTAAAGCGCTGATATCGAACGCAATTAAATTTTTCAGCAGGGGAAAAATCATTGCGTGTTAGATCTTCATTTTCCAATTCTTCCAAAAAATATTCTACATCTTTACACTGAAAAAAAGATGATCGCAAATTAGAAATAAAAATATACCTAGTAGAATATTTTGCAGCAATTTTGCAGCAACTACAAAATTTATCTATAGCAGCCATGTGCTTTTGTTGTCACATGTTCACCATTGTTGTTATTGCATTGTATCTATCGTAGATGAACTTATATTTGAGAACAGTTACAATATATAATTGTACCACACATATGTTTGTCTGTCACAGTAATAATTGTTAGCTATATTCGTTTATCTGTATCAAGTATAAGGTTATGACTGTCAATTTTTCAGCTACACAGTATGTCTGAAGTAGGCATACATATACCTGTACGCCTGAATCTTTTTTTTTCAGTGTAGAGAGCATATAAAATCCGATTGAACTAGAAAAAAAGTTGTTTCTTTTTAATATAAATAATTCGGGATCGAAAGGGTTAAAAATACTTCATCTTTTTGAACATTTATCAGGGCATCAAATAAATCCATCACTATAAAAATGTACCATTTTTCTTTATACTTTTTGAAGAAGGAAAGAAAATATAAAAGCCGAGTCTATAGTTCAGAATCTCTGAATCTATAACCGTTTCATTGATACTTGGAATGATGTTCCCCAGCCAAACTTCTTGTCCAACAGAATCGTTTGAAATGAGATTCGTCGTCAGAGGGATGAGAAGTCGTTTGAAATTTGTCCAAGCCGCAAAAATACGGAGTCCCGTGAAATATCGGCAGTTCATCACACGATTTCTTGGACGAAATGGTTCTCGCGCCTCGTTGGCAAGTGCTTGCGGACTTTCTGATATAGTGTCGGAGCATTACTTTATGCCGAGCCGTAAATAAGGCCGCATTTACGTGTATGCAGTAAACATTCAATAAATGGGCGCGATCCGTTTACGGAAATGCCTCGAGCTGCGAGACGACGACGAACTGCCGCGATTCGTCGGCGCTCTCCTCTCGGGGGGAGAGGAGGGCCGAAGCTTAACTGCAGTTACTTATTCGAAAGAGATGTGCCGCGGCCAAGTTTGTGCCGTTTCACATGCGCCTGTCAGTTCGTAAGTTAGGATAATGGCGCCCGAGCGTTCCACCGAAATGATCCGGCTTTATCGTTTTACCGGCAAGCGGTACAGCGCCTTTTACAGATACCGCGGCGGATTTCCGCGCCCGATCATTGATATTTTGGATGAGGAACGAGGCGCGGTATCGCGAGCTGCTGGATCAAGAGCGATTTTACGAGCGATTATCGCGCATTATTGCGCCACAAAATATGTTGCCTTTTCCCGTGCCAGCGGCCATTTGTCAAAGCGCGAAAGAAAAATCGTTAATGATCGTGTATATATCCGATGCTACACCGTACAATTCTTGTTATTGATTGAAAGAGAGTTGAAATATCGGGAAATGAGAAAAGCATTTTTCTTTTTCAAAACTTGTTCTTTTGAACTAAAAAAGACTTAATCCGCCAGGGTTGTTCTCATCTCATCAATAACCCTACTTAGTTTCTAATTTATCGCAAAATTATAGACTTTATGTGCAATACATCACACCCGAAGACAGGACAGCGAGGGTGCAGCAAAAGGGTTGCTCTGTCAATAAGAACTAAATATATATGATCCTACAACGTAGATCGTTTATGCACGAGTAACGAAGCGACACCAAAGAGAATGAATTATGGCTTCGTCAAGCAAACCGTCCTTTTTTCTCGCACTTGTTGGTTCAAATGATGGAAACGAAACCTCCTATCAAGTTGCTGACAATAATTTCCCTATCTGTTGTCAATTGACAATGTAGATAAGAAAAGTTGTTGTCTGAATGAGCTGCTTTGGGAGTCACGGCTTGTTGGGCGTTGATATTTTTCAGGGGTTGAAATGGCCTGGCATCACGAGCTGGAGCAAAGGGTTGAGCTAAGCAGCCAGTCTGGGGAGATAATAATAAAGTAGACCGGCCAAGCAATAAAATTTACCCAAAGCAGAGGCGACGACTCGTTTAGCCAGGGGCGCTTCATTACCAAGCCCAACTTCATCGCCAACCCTTTTCTTGGGGCTCGAAAAATCAACCGTTCAATTAACAGAGTCGTAGGCCGTGTCACTCCGGAATGTGCGGATTGTCTGTGCTGGAATGCCACCATTAAACGAGTTCTTTCTATGATGAGAGTTTAATGAAATTTTGACAATAAGTTTGCACGCTCATCAGACGTTTTTCTTTTTTTAATTGTGTAAAAGTTTTATTTGTGTGCGATTTCAATTTATTTTTCTGTTGAGAAAATGAATGTTTTGTAAATTAAAAAAAATGTATCTATACATTTTTCTTAATTAAATACACGAAAGTAGAAAAAAAAAAGATACAGTGGTATTTTTTTCAAAAATCTGAAAGTGATAACACAGAGAAAATGATTTTTGTATCGTTTTCAACTAATCGTCACACAAAACATGCACACTAAAGTTGATGAAATAAATTAATGTTTGGTGATTGATTATTATCATGGAAAGTTTCGCCCAAACATCATCAAGAAAATGTATTCAAATAAAGTAATGAATTAAAGATAACAGATAACCTCGTTAAAAGAGGAGTTCAAAAAAGTCTGCATAGAAAGGACTTTCGCTTGAAAGCCTTGAGCCAGGTCGAGTGAGAAACGTCGCGAAAACGACAAAAACTCAAGACTGAGCTAAAGAAAAATATAATGACCTCGGAACAAGGAGTAACGTGCCACTTTCCTACGTTCTAAAACTCCCATAAAACCTGGATGCGTCAAACTTTTCAATTTTACGTTTCGGCGCAGCGTCCTTCGTCGCTTAAGGCGCCGGACGGAGAGACAAAGAACGGCTCTTTGAATTATGAACGAAATTTTCAAATTACGACGCGAGATAACGTGCGAACTGTCGCGAGAAAATTAGGGCGTGTTCTCGTTGGCCGATCGAATGAAATCGTCGCCCGCCTTTTTTAATACAAATGCCGAATTAAAATGCAATCGGATATTCATCCGATCACGCTCCTCTTGCCACACCACGGCATCAAAATGCTCGTTCTGGGGGTTTGCACAGTGCGGCGAGGTGTTGATAAAAATCTTAATAGAGATCATCTATATGACGAGTATATAATTTAGTTTTTGATGCGGGGACAGCTGTTGCCAAACGAGTGAGCTTTGATCGCAGATACATCACCCGACAAATCACAGGGTGTGATGTGTGTTGCCGGTAAAAAAATAGTTGAATCTGTTGATGTATCGTTTGTCGATGCCTCTGGAAAAAAAAGATAACAAAATTACACATTAAGATTCTACATAAAAGATACGTCGAGTAATTTCTTGTACTATAAATTTGTTCGATGTAATTTCAGATTGAACCGAAATCGAAAATCTCAATCTTTGATTGCAAAATTTGATTTTAATTTTTTTTACACGGAGTAGATTTCTTAGAGTTAGATATTTTAATATACATTCAACCCATGGAGCTCATTTTGTTGTTTGGTGCAGGAGCTTCTCATAAAGGCACACTTCACAACCCTCGGATAATCGTTGTGAAATTACTGAAACATAACTTCGCGAATAAAAGCGATGGGTACAAATTGAAAAGCGGACTCGGATGCTTAAAAGAATGTTCCCTGGCCGAGGCATCCTGGGATGCTTTCAATCGGCTTTATTGGGTGTGATTCGTCACTCGGAGTATTCCGGAGAAACGATGTAAGACGAATGTCCCCAGGCCACTTTGCGACCCTCGTAAGATCGGAATAGCTGGTAGATGGCCTTAAAGTAGGTGCCCAGCGATCCGAGCGGGCGCCAAGTGGTGCACAGCATTTGCGATGTGCTTAAGCAAATGTGACACCCACCATATACAAGCGCAGTGTCCGGGACCAGAGGAGCGTGTGATGTATTTGTAAAAAGGTGTCGGATTGGAACTCGAACTGTGCCCCGAGGGAACCGGTCCGACCGGAGGGAGGCGACAGATAAAAGGGAATTGTATAAAATGGGGTGCGCGCGTTAGACCGTAGGTGCGCAGGGGCCAGCGCCTCGGGCACCGCTCGTCGAGGTGCGAAAGCGTATACGCGCCATTTTCAAGCCAAAGTACTCGTCGAAGGGGACCCCGCTCGCGCTTCTGATCTGTCAAATTTCATTTCACGCTCCCACTGACGGCTGCGACCCAGAGATACGCATCAGTCGACACCTCCGTGGCCCTTTCGTATCCCGCCGTTACGTCACGTTCGCCGCTATCTGCCAATGATCCGTGCCGCGATAAGCAACAACCAAAGAGTCTAATAATGGGATTTGTGTTTCTTAAATTATTTGCTGGAAGATCGACAGGATTCGTAGGTTTGATGGGCTCAGGGCGTATTATTCGACGAATTTAAACCTTTATACCAAGATGCCTTTTGTGATCAAATGAGTTTTAAAGATGGTGTTTGGTCAAATGGAAAGGAAACATTCTTTGTCTTCAAACTATATATGGAAATGAAAATATCAACAATGTCTGACAATGTTTATATTAAATGATTGTGTATGGAATGTTTTTTTTAAATAAAAAAAATTGTGTATAAAAATTATTGTGAATTATTTTTCCTGTTTTATATGGTAAATAATAATCATTCTTTTTTAGCAGTGATATACAGGGTAAACGGAAAGTCCCGGAACGGTCTAGTATTTCTCGAGATATTAGACTGTTCTGGGACTTTCCATTCACCCTGTATATACTTTTCATTTTCATATAAATGTTGTATTATAAATTTAGATTTTCTGAACTATTGATATTGTTAACAAATAACACAACTCTGTCATCTGTAAAAAAACAAAATTTGTATTTTTCAAGTAAAGTTTAATTCGTAGGTTTAAATTATTATTAAATCTATATAAATCCAATTAAAAAAACATTTGTGAATGAAATTTCGATACTGTCACAGCTATAGTTTACCTGTTACAATTACCCGAATTGTCCCCGAGTTTGTTATTAAATTTTTATACGAAATTAAAAAACTAGCAAGACCAAATTTTTTAATAAACTACCCAAATATACTTTCTTAATTACTATTAGAACTTTGAAAATAAAATAAATTAACTATACTTTTCAAGTTTGACAATTTTTGAATGCATAAAAAGCTTGGAAATGATGAAAACTTTGAACTTAGCATCCAAGTGTTTTCGTTTACACATAACTATCGATCGCGAAGGACCTTGGTGCGCCATCGTCCCGGTATTCTACGTCGGTCTGTCAGTCGTCCTCATACTAGAAACTTTGACACTCAAAGCACGTACTCAGGGCAAGGACCGCCGCAAGCTCCTACCAGTCGGCTATCTCTGTCTCTCTTATGCTGCCTACCCTATATGGTCCTTCCACGATACGCCATTGTATTCCGTTTTACGTATATTCCTCAGCGCTATGGATTTTTCAAAAGCGTTTCGTTGCTATACATCACGTTTCTTCGCTCGACTGGTCCAAATATTAAAAGCTTCATTGATTGGTCTTCCGGAACAGCTTTGGCCTCGATAAAAAAAAGCAGCTTCGCTGGTTTCTCACAAAATATATATATCGATCCATCCAACGTTTTATCAGCGAAAAATTTATAAATTCCACCAAAGACAGAGAGAACATGTCAGATCGAAATCGGACGGAAGTCAATTGCGTGAATCCGGGTCGTTTGAATCCTCCGTCAAACAATGTTTGTAATCGGTCGGGCCTGACAATAGAATTCCGTATCACTGATAGAGGTCAAATCAGCAGTCCGTCATGGGGCATTCCAGTCGTGACTTTTATTTGAAAATTCCGCTCTGAAAAGTCAACTCGAAGACAAGCTCCTAAAAGAAAAGATAAGCTTGGAAAGTCAATGATTAATTCCTCGGTTAATATTGCAAAGCGATTCCATCTCAAAAGGTGAATCCAGAGTAGTGAGGTATGTTCAGCTGCTCCTTTGACAGCGTCTTCGGGACGTATACGCGCTTAAACATCGTGCTCCCGAGATGTTCGATCGTGTGTTTGTCGAGGCGAAATTCTGTGGAATCCATTGGCATAGACTAACGTAGGTCGACGCGCTCGAGAACAGATTAGTCGGAAAACAATGTATCGGGGCCAATAATTAGCTTGAATTGATCAAACGGTCCGTTGATCAAGCTTGAGCAAACAAAAACTGTTCAGCAGAGAGAACAATCATTTTTCTTGTGAGGCAACTTCCACGCGAGGAGCTCCCTGTTGGGCAATAATGTCCTTCTCCCTGACACAGTGGTACAATATAACCGGAGCTTTATACGAACACAAAGGCAAATAGATCGCATCTCGCGCTAATAAGCTGGTCGTCCGTCCCTGCCATCGGTCTCCCTTAGGATTTTCCGCGACCCGTCTCGGTCCACCCTAATTTTGACATTTTCCTGCAAAATTCCTATCGTCTATCAATCGTATTAGGCATAGTTGCCAGCATCCAGGGGTACTTCACCATTGTTATGCTAATGCCATGGGCAATCGATCCGGCTCATTATGTCACAGCAACCCTGGCTGAAAAAAACTGCCCAAGTCGCACGAGACCTCATAGTGTTTCATGGGAAGGACTAGCTAGCCAGTTCTGGTAATTGTATTAGGCACGGCTAATTGAACGTAACGCGGATATTGGGCATTAATCGGTACTCGGTTTACGAGCTTTTTATGAAGCAACTGGAGAAGCTAAGAAATCAATCTATTCGATGATAAGATCATGCATTTTCAGGTAACTCAATTGTAACTGTTATATTGCTACACAATTTTTCATAAAGCAGGATAAAAAAGATTCTAATTATAGAAATGAATCTAATGTTGCCATTTGAATCAACCAGATGTACGTTTTTTCAATTCTTCGTTGCGACGTTTTTGTCTCCTTTCAGACCATTGTCAAGCTGAAAGAATATTCTTGTAAACAATAACATTTCAGTCTAAGTTAAACCAATATTTGTATTCATTCATTTGATATCATGAACATGAAAATGTTCTTTTTTTTCATAGTCATGCAACCCAAATATGAAAATGGATCTTTTGTCACTAAGAAATATTCATCTTATATATTGTTAATCTGAGTTCTCTGTCAAATATCGTCCAACTGATAAATTTAGTATAATCGAGTGAAAACTCAATTCAGCTTACTTGACAGAATATGTAAGTTGCTTGATAACTTCATGTCAAACAGTTTAAAATGACAAGACGAACTTTATCAAATTGAAATTCTATTTAAAAATATTGATCGTATACTTGGATTGGATTTAATAGAATTCAAAAATTACTTTAAGAATTTCGTTAGCAAGTTTCTATAAAACAATAAAAATAACAATATATCAATATTTTTTCAATGAAATATTTTTGATTTTCAATAACGAATAATAAACTGCTATGTGTTCAAAGTAAACTTGACCTAGATAAACATTGAATTGAAATGTAACAATTTATAGAAATTTCAATTGAATTTTCAAATAAAACAACTGAATGTTCATTATGATAGAAGTTCAATATGATGGATGTCGGGTTGAATACGTCAGTTGTTTTGAAATTATTCTCGGTGTATAAAACTTACTGTATGTATATATTTATTTGCAATAATTATAGACACTTGGTCTTTCACAAAGGCTTTTAAGTTGAACGAGATTAGTTAATACGAATTGTCATGCAAGTTCGTAATTACAAAATCTACTATGTGTATTCCAGCTTAGTATGTATATTTCCATTCAGCATTGATACAATCTTCCCTTCCGCTTCCTATCAAACTTCAAAACAATGAATTACCTTCACAACAATCCTCCATAAACAAACAAAAGTCACTGCATTTTTTTCTCCCTTAAATTAAAGTTTTATATTTGTCCGAAAACAGCATCTTTATTCCTAACGGAGTTACAGGTTTGAGCTGTATATAATTAAGTGGAAAAAACATTTTGTCAGTTTAGTTGCTCAGCTTTCATGATTAGTTCGTGTCTTGATAACGACAATTGTCCAAAATGACGACCGATCGTTCAGATAAGTTTTGCAGTACCATTTCGAATCCCATCGTACGTAGAAAAAAAGGAACCCTCAGCAGATCCTGGATGGAGGCTTGCCATTTCGAAGGTCTCTATTACCCTTCTAATTATCTGCCAGGCCGATACTGGCGAATGAAATTGCCCTACGTTCGCGATCGACCAACCACCCTTGAAAGCCATTGTTACGTCATTACTACCCTTTGGTACATTCCTTGGACGCCTTCTACGGTCGACTTGGTCGTTCCGAACATTGTCGGAGGCGAATTCACAATTAAAGGTGATAACCGTCTGAACGTTTCCGTCGCCGAAGACAAACCGAAGATGGATTTTCATAGCTCGTTTAGGGCCAGTTTGAACAATTGAGAATCCAAGAACTCGTTTTATGTGAAAATAAAAAACAAGTAGATGAAAAACGATTGAACCGTGTACAATGGATATAGGTGGCGGGGCTAAGCTTGCCAGGCAGGATGCAATCAATACTGTTTCGGCATTACTGTGGAAACACTCTCTCCGAAACAGCCTACGTTTTGGTTCGGGCTGTGAGAGGCGGCGAGAGACGCGCGGGGACAAGCCGTGTTCCGTGGCTCGCATACTGATTGAACCTATCCGAGAAGAGGCCAGGATGCTGTCTCCGCCGAAATCTCGCTCTCAAGACCAAACCTTTGCTAAAAGATGGAGCTGCTTATGTCGAACGCGGGTATGATAAAAAAATAGAAGAATTTAAAGCGCGTTGTTTTTGTCCTGGGTCCCGGACCAGTCACTTTGTTTGTATAAGAATGAAATCGTGCGATGGAAATAGAAGTGCTTTGAAATTGAAATAACCCTTAGCACTTTGGTGCGAAACGACAAAGCCTCGGCGCGGAACGCGTTCGGACGCAGCCGTGTTCCGCGGTTAGTGCCATCGGGGCAATTACCTTTTTGAAAACGACGACGTAAGGGCGAAGAAGAGTGCCAGTTGGCAACGTTGGTAGCCTCGAGCTAAGTAACGTAAGAGGATGGGGAGGGTCAGGATCGTCGTGCGCAGTCCATGGCTTGTAAGTGGGTACTCACTTGTGAATTGGCTCCCCTCGTTCCACTCGTTGGATCATCATCGTTCGCCGAAAATTCGATCATTATGATTGCTTATGATGTAAATGATGCCCTGAGGCAGCAATTGTTTCCAGTAGAGAGAGCCCATAGGCCCACCAGTCTGCGCTCTTTCGTCTAACGAAGATTCTCAGCCGAATGCAGGAAACACGCTTTCAACTTCAAAAACTGCGCGAGATACGAAATTATCCGCGCTATTACTTAAGAATTATGGCCGCGGATAATTAAATCGCTCTTGGTCTAGAATTTTAGTGATTTTTCAAGAACCGCTTTTTGGACTCGTAAACGGATCTTTTTGGCGCTCGTCTAGACAACCAAAGACAAAATTGACAGTCATCAGTCAAGCACTTTTCTGGCGACTAAATATTATGTGTTTATTCAATCAGATGATGGCGATTATTTGTTTTAATAAAGTTCTTGATTTATACAAATTACTTATGATTATAGTGATTTATAAATTATAATGTATTATATTCCTACTTTGGTCACGCTACTGGATAGAAATTTCACACGAGTAAAAACGTGTCAAGGATTAAGCTACGTATTTTTTATAATGATGAGGGAATGTTGCTGGAATAATTTACATTTTTTAAAGTTACGCTCAATGATTTTGTTATTAATTGATAAACCGACGTGTTTAGAATAGCACGAGCAAAAACTTACTAGTTAATCAAAAGCATTAATTAGACGATAAATTGGTATTTTAATTTTTTTAATTGCCAGCTAACTAATTAACAATTAGATATTTATTATAGATCTTTGTGCATCGTTGTGTTTCAACTTGTGATGAATTGTAGAATTGTACAATTTATGGAAAAAAAAATATAAGATCCAAACATAAAGAGAATATTTCAGAACACGTCAAGTACAAAATTTGGGATAAACTACAACAAAATTACTGCTACGATTGATGCAAATTTTGAGTGAAAAGATGCCTATCTTGATTGTACCGATTCAACAACAAACCTTGCAACTGATCCGTGACAAGTACGATGTTTATCGGTATCAATTACTCTGTATTATGAATTAACAAAGCATCTTTTTGCGCGTGCGCAACGAACCCAAACATCTCATCGAGACGGGATGAAGAGTTGACTAAAATCCGGCGTGTAAAGGCAATTGCCCAAGTAGAAAATTGAATCGGGCTAGAGTTAGGCCCCAACTTGGTCATTCTGGGCACTAATATAGGAACCATGTCTGGACCCAGTTGGTAATGTAATGGTTCTGCAGACTAGCGCCTCATTCAAGGGCCCAGTAAAAATCGCCAGACTAGGCCCAAATAAGGTTGCCAATTCAGGGCC
>JAPYZS010001213.1:0-31618 GCA_030522925.1 Trissolcus japonicus | reverse complement strand
GATAACCCCTTTTTCAAGTTTAATTTGAAATGGTACTTTTTTCAATCTCATAACGAGATAGCACCTTTTTCAAGTTCGAATTTGAGATAGCACCTTCTTCGTTAGACCCATCAACATGTTGCATAACACAATGTTGAATTTGTGTTGTAAAAGTTGAATTACTTATAGATGTTGAAATACAATTATTCATAAAAAAACGTTAGAGCGCATGCGTGCATGTCATGCCCATGAAAATTCAGTTTTCAAAGTTGGTATTTCCGCCTGAGTTGGTGCGCAGTGCGACCTGATTTTTCACCGTCGCGCATGTACGTTCAGGAAAATTTTCCTTTTCCGGGCCGAGTGTGACGTCATTGCCGCGAAAAGTCTACTTCTCGTGGCGAGACAAGAGTCAAGAATAGTATATTTCAATGTTAGGCGTAAAAGTGAAACTTTTCTTGCGGGGGGAGTTGACAACCCGAGTCGAAGGCGAGGGGTTGTCACCCTCCGCAAAACGAAGTCTCACTTTCACGCCAAGCACTGAACTATATTTTTCCCGAGATCCATACCAAAAAGTCCACTCTTTATGGTGGTTTTCGGCTTTTAAAGTTACGACAAAGTGAGGTTTGGTGTTGTGTTTTTCTCCAGCCCTTCTGTGAGATACCCTAATTTTCGCTAGGACCATCGAAATTTTTTAATAAAGTTATGAGTATTTCTTGATTATCACACATTTGTCATCAAATATTTTTTTTATATTAGTAAGATCGCATATAATAATACAGCGACGATGATTGACTGTACGAAACACGGACATTTGGCTAATCTATATAAAATAACATTGAGGCAGCACCTTTTTCGTTAGACTTAACGATATTTAATTTGATTTTACACACACACTCAAAGAAACGTACGTACGCACGAACTATCCTTGTTTCGTCCTATAAATTATTGTTTAAGAAGTAGTTGTTCTAATAAAATAAATCTTAAATTCGTCGGTCTTTACTTCAATGTCTGTCTATATAATCTGCGCTCACAGTTTTCTTAATAATTTAATTATACTAACGTTTTCAATTTTAAGCGTTCGCTTGCATTTATCAATGTTTGGCTTTCTGTGAAAGTAACCAATAATTTGCAAAAGTTCTGAATAAGAGATCCGGTTACTCCAATATAAAATCTTTATAAAAAATAAATAAATATTATAAGTGTATAATTGCACTATTTAATGACAATTTTACATTGACTACAAAATTATACTAAAACACTTTCACATACTTTTCAAGAACTTTATTTTTTGAATTAAAGTGTTTATAGACCCGTCAGTTGGTCGCGCTAAATATGCGACACAAATGGTCGCGCGGTGTACTGAGTATCAAAGATATAGAGATAATATATTGCTTAAATCAAAGATAATGATAGGGAATATTGTTCTAAATAATGTAGTGTGTATCGTAACGGAGAATTTGTAACAACTATCTAGAAGACCAAAGCGGAAGGACTTTTTGACATATATATGTTTATTGGCTGGACATCAAAAGAAAATTTGTACGAAACGCTTTCCTGTACTAAACGTTTTCTTGTACGAAATGCTGATCTGTACGAAACGCAGATCTGTACGAATCGCTGATCTGTACGTAACGAAAAGCGTTACCATCAGGGGCGGGGGTTGATGGGGGGAGTAAGAGTGATAGAGGAATGACCACCGCTGGGGGTCATTCTCTATGTACCCTCGTGCAGCCCCCCTCCCCAACCCCAAGGGACAGCTCCCTTTTGGAGAAGGTCCTATAAGAATTTATTTTCTGTCATCAGAATGTGTTACCGACATATTATGTCGGTATGTACTTCCCCTAAAGGAAGTCATACTTTAAAGTTTTTGGTTATTTTCTTACGACTTGTAGTCTGACGAATGACTGATTCAGAAACGTCAGCCAGTGTGAAGAAGAGACTTTCTGCCAGTTACCTGGAACCGCGACTTAATGATTAACTGGGATGCGGCCACCGGCATAACCTCATAATCATTATTTGGTGGCATTTGAGCACTGTATTTTTGGACATATATGGGCGTCGTGAGAAAGGAGAGAGACCTCTTTTTGATTGCTCTCTCCTCTCCCGTGAGTTTTAATTACATTTTTGTCATTGTTATTGGCCAGTTAAAGTCCAATTACATTGCCTGGACAGGCATTGTCTCGAACGCAGTCGCTGTCTTTGCTGCCCTGGGGGCATTTATTATTATGCTTATTTATTTATTAGCAGTATTTATTAGCAGTGTTTGTCCCATTTGCGATGCTGAAATTTCCCGCAACGTAAAGAAATCAAAATGTATTTCCTGTGGAACTGTTGTGCACACTACCTCCACAAAAAAATTTCAAAACTTACTACAAGAGCTTTTGCATTTTGATGTGAATCGTTTAGAAAAAGTCGTCGCTTGACAGTGCTCTTATGACCTCTCCAGCAACACTGAAGTCCACCATTGGTCGATCTCCAACTGCCTTCGACTATGGTAAGCAGGGAGCTCCTGTAGACCCTCTTGGAGGCTAATTTCAAAAAATTGTCTAAAATTCTTGAGGCTAGACTGACAGCCTCACTTATTGCTCTAATAGAACATTCTCTCTCCGACCTTACCTCTAGGGTCCTTGAAACCGAGAAAAGACTGACTGCGGTTGAATCCGAACCTCAAATTGTGACCGGCACCCACTTAGCAAACATGTCAACATCTAGACAACAACGTCTACTTGGTGAATTTTAGAATCGTCGAACCCATGCGAGAAATATGTTGGTGTACAAGCTGCAGATACCTGATGTTGGCGATGACCTAAAGGACTTTAATAATTCAGCTAAGAGTTTCCCGCAGCTTCATTCACCGGTATTTTTCTTCCGTTTTGGTGAGTCTCGAAATGGCCATCCCCGGCCATTAGAACTGGTCTTCGATTCAAAAGTTGAGGCGATTCGAGTACTTAAACGCCGCGCTGCTTATGATGGCATCGGTATCCTGGTGAGAAATGACCTTACACTGGATCAACGAAAGTATCTCTCGAACCTATGCAAGAAGCTCACAAATCGGCTTGAGACTGGCACGCAGAATATGACCATTAAATTCGTTAAAAGCACCTCTCAGATTGCCGTTTTAGAAAACGTGTAAGTTGGGTATGCTTTCGATCCACACATCTAACATCAGACTTGTCTTTTTTTACCAAAATATCCGTGGACTCAAGATAAAATTAGACCTTGTTCACCAATTTGGAGCTACCATTGTTGCTGATGTTGTGTTACTGGTTGAGACTGGCTTGAAACCTTACATCACAGATCAGAGCTCGGCTTCAACGGTTTTTTCGTTGTTCCCATGTGATCGACCACTGGAAAAAGGGGGAGGAAGTGTACTGATTGCTGTTCGGAATAGATTTCCATGCCGCCTAATTAAGCTCAATTTCCACGACACTGAGAATTTCTTCGTAGAATGATGTTTAGTAACGAACCTACTATTATTGGCGCCATCTACATCCCGCCTCAATCACCTGCGGTACTACACGAAATCTTCGGAACCAAGATAGAATTACTTTCGCTTCGCAAAGCTTCTGATGTCCACCTTCCGGCAGATGCTGCTTTTCATCCTCCTCTTTCTATCAACTTGCTTAACCAACTGCCTGTATTTTTGATGACCTCGTCCCTACCAAATCGGTGCCATGTAACTCGTTCCCCATCTGGTACAACAGAGAATTGATGAACCTAATGCGGCAAAAGAAGGCGACTCACACTCCCTTCAAGAAAACAGGCAGCCCAGCAGCTTTAGTTCTTGCAGATTCGTCGCCAAGTGTCCAACTAGTCGGATTTTTTATACAGGCAGTCCGTCAATAAGATCGAGTCATCCGTCTCGTCGAACGTAAAATATTTTTTTAAGTACGTATACCTCGATGACCGTTCTTCGTCATCATCCGACGCAATTAACTCTCTTTTTACTGCCTTCTTCGAATCTGTCTTCTGTGATAACACGGTTGCCGTTCTACCAGGTTCCGGAAATATTCCGCAGGCTTTTAATGTCATTGATTGCCACCTTCAACTTGCTGAAATCTTCGACGGCCTTATTTCACTCTATATGTCTACTGGTCCTGGTGTTGATGGAATTCCCAACCTCTTCCTGAAAGAGGTACGATATGAATTAGCTCGTCCATTTTGGATACTGTTTGAGAAGTCTTAACCAATCCATGAATCGGGTGACAACGAACAACATAGCTTTAGTTCTGGAAGATCCACAACCTGGTGCTCCTAAACGACTACATCTTTTGCCATTTGGACACGAATACACAGGTGGATGTGATCTACACTGATTTTGCCTCACTTACTGATCGTAGATACTCCGTTGGTGTCAATGGTTCAAGTTCTACGACCTACTCTGCTTGCTCAGAAGTACCTCAAGGCTCGCATCTTAAACCGATGTTCTTTAATTTGGTCATCAACAATTTGCCGCTTTTCTTCAATTTTAGTCACTCCCTGATGATGCTAAGCTGTACAACTCCGTCAATCCAATCGACGAAGCGGCATTATTTCAGCAAGACTTCGACCGACTGGACGTTTGGTGTTCTCAAAACGTGCTTGAACCGAATGTGTCGAAACGCCAGGTGATGCATTTCACTCGCAAACGAACCACTATCAGTTTTCTTTACACTATTTAAGAGGTAGTCATGTCTACCTGCGATGATATTGTCGACCTCAGAGTCAAGTATTCATCTGATCGATCCTTCAACTACCATATGGACGAAATAGCGCTGAGAACCCGTAGGATTCTCGGTTCTATATCCAGAAACTGCAAACATTCCAAATCTTCTAACACCGTGAGAACCCTTTACATATCGCTCGTCAGGCCCACGCTGAAATATGCGTCTGTGGTGTAGTTGCTCTTTACCGTCGAGGTAATCTCTTCCATTGAAACCGAGCAGCATGAATTTCTTATACTTTTTATGTACAAAAGCAATTTGCGAATGTTTCCCTTAAATCATGACTACTCTCTTCCTCTAAGTCTCTCTAACCTTAATACACTGTTCCCCAATTAGCTAACAGCTAATTGGGGAAGCTAACACCATCTTATCTACAAGAGAAGAATTTTTGCTATCTTACGTTACATTTAAAATTTAGTCGTTGGTAGTCATATTTCTAGTCTGTTTTGATGTTTTAACTACTTTTCATTTTTTCTTGATTTTTTGTTTCTCTTCACTATTCTTGTCAAATTTACTATTATAATATTCTATCGGTAATAGTTAGTGAATTGTTTTATGTCTATTTCTTCTAATTTATTCATAGTTGTAAAAAGGGTGCATACCCATTTGAATTGATAATAAATTCATATTGATAAATGAACTAAGAACATCTAATCGCCGTGACATAATTTCAATTTTATGATTATTTCTTTATTTATATCTCGTTGTGCGTTTACTCAATTCACCGCGTGACCAACGAAAGGTACTGCAGTTTTATAAAATTTTAGTTTTCAAGCGCCCAAAAATTTGTTAAATTGTTATAGAGCCAATGCAAAAAGTCATTTTTCGTTCTCTTGTGTCATTTATTTTTATCTATTTGTCATAAGATAGTAATGTATTTTTACGAGTGATGTAGTCGTGAATCAGGTTGTTGAAGATCATTCAATTTAATAATAAACCACTGCATTAATACAAGAAAGAGAAAAGTTATATTATAACGTCTTCCAAATGATAGTCTATAATACTGTATAATATATAGGTATGTTATATATGCACTTAGAAAATAACTTATAACATACATCAATGAAAATTGCGCATGAATGGAGAAAATGGAAAACAATGTCTACAGATAAGTATCCACCATATGTACTCTGTATCTTCGCAACAAACCTTGGTAAAAATTCTGATTAGAAGTGTGTGGTAATTCTTTCATTGTCTTTTCGTTAAATTACAAAAAGGAACGAACAATTTTTCCATCCGGTATTCTCTCATAAAAGATCTAAATTTCTTCAAAAATTCACCATACTCGAAATCAGAGCAATGTAGATTTTTGCAGCTCTTTACAATTTTTATGATTTCAAACCTGTACAATTAATTATAGAAGATAACTTTGGGATTTATCTTTGAATTTATAATTTTATACTGGAAGATAAAAATATGACTTCGAAATTGTGATGTATACACTTGCAAACATGATGTAAGAGTATAACAGCAAATCACTGATAGAACTAATAATACCATCAATGAGGACAAATTTTATTTTAGTCAAGATCTGAAATTTGTTTCAATTAAATTAAAATTGTCAAATTTGTATGAGAGTGAACGAGAGTGAATCGGAGTGTATGAAAGAGGAATCTCGATTTCCATCTTAAAAAAGTTGTATGGATGATTAAGTTGGCCGCCGATCGGACCGTTGGACAAGTTCTCGCGTAATCACTTCATTTTTAACAGTTATTTGTTGCTTTATTTTTGACAGGTGAAAATGTGCAGTCAAATTTAAAAAACTGAACCATATGTAGCGCGCGCACCGCATGCTGTGCATACTGGAATCAGTAGTTCACCTCACGCGCGGCTTCCTCGATATTCACTCCGAAGTGGACGCTGTCCACATAGATGCAGTTATATAGAGGCTGTGCTGCAAGTGGATATTCTGTTCTATGTTTCTGTACAACAGCCTTTATTATGCGATTGGCAAGATAAGAAGTTTTATATCGTATAAGAAATCTTACTGACAGATAAGACAGGTGAATATGGAAATTGAAAAGAGGATAATCTTCGCTTGATACTCAAGGCGAGCTCCCTTGATATTGTGCTAGACGGAGAGGAGGTGGGTATTGAGCGGAGACGGGTTTATAAACGTATGAAATATTACGAGCAGGGCTAGATTCCTGTCACAGAACGATAACCGAGGTTCTAAGGGTCTTTTATGGCCTGTGTTCGGAATTACCACAAATTACCGACATCGCGAGCCGATAAATTGCGGGCCTAATTAAGGCTGCTCTGGCCAGTCACTTCGCCCAGTGACTGGGTGATAACAAGAGCGACTCGTGTGCAATCTTGCGGGATCCGACTGCCAGGCAAACTTGAGCGACTCAAGCAGCCTATCTCTATCGTGCAAATACGAGACGTAAAATACCTCGCGTATTTCACACCTGGTGTAACTGGTCACCCTGCATCAGGGGTCGTTATTAAAAATCTCACCAAAGACTGGTCGGCAAGTTAACGATCTCAATCGCTCTCCCAGTGACGTTATCACCAGAGACTGGTTGATAATTGTCTACGTCAGAGGGCACCACCATCCCTCACGCGTCAAAGCCGACTACACAGTAACACTACACTCGAGTAGAGAAGACGCTACGCGTGAATTATCATCGCCGTGGAAACGAGCCTTGAGCGTTAGGTTCAACGCGGCTCTGACTGTCCAATTAGCGACCAACCCTCGCAGGTCACTCTCAGAGCGATCTCAAGTAATAGCTATCAGAGGGAGCCACAGGGCAACTTTCCAAACACCGTGAGATGCGATCTTTGGCCGTTAACCCAATGAAAACAGGTCGTTACCTTCACAAAGAAATATAAATCCAAACGATTTCTGGAGATTACCTTCTTCAGGCGTTTACTACCATATTCAAAATTTCTCAAATATCTAGAGGTCTACGTAAATAAAATGATAAAACGGAATACGCCTGTGTTAAGGCAGAATTTTTGTATGTAGTCTGATTACGCCAAAGCGTCATTCTGGCAGGAAACTTAGAACATGTCTAAGCGGTTACAATCAGAGAGGCTTTGATGTGAGAAATGTGCAGCCATGTGTAGACTGACAGACCTTCGGAGTTTAGACCTTGGATCCAACTTTGAGTCAACTCAAATCGATCCAAAGCGATATTTCTTCTTCGTCATTTCCTGAGGAAGTCTAAACATATCCTTTCTTTAGGAATCTATCCTGGTTGGCGTGATCTAGGTGGGATAGTAGTAGTTACTAAATAGCTCAGTGATCTACTTACTTACCACTGAGCTACTTAACTACCCCGAATAAAGTTAACATCAAAATTGTCTCAAATTTCGGGGAAAATATACACTGCGCAGATCGTATCGTGCAGAGGAAGATACTCTTTCCGATATCTTGTAAGAATAACACATCTAGTTGTAGAAAATGAAAATTATTTGGTACGATTAATATGAAGAACAATGCAGAGCTAACGCCGGATAGACTTCTAGCCTTTCTTAGGCTAAGGATGGGGATCAGGAAATAGCTCTAGTAGAAAATGGGATAGAAGGATAATCTAGACCCCATAATAATAATAATACCTTCATGCAATCTGCTAATCCCGGCATACCAAAAAATTCATGTCCATATTCGGCTTCATAACGATTTGAAAGAGGCATGATCTCGAATAATTTCAACATACGTGGAAAACGTTTACTTTCGTCATAAAGATACTTCTCAACTAGTTTGTTTCTTCTCTGACGCTCATCGTTTCTTGCTTCGATTATTGCATCCATATAGAAAGATATACGAAATATTGTCGGAATTAATCTCGAAATTGTGTTGAACACTGCAAAGGCAATTAATTAAAAAAGAAATAATAATAATACAAAATACTGAAAATAAAAAATGTAATGGAAATTCGCAAGATAAGCACTTGACTTTTATAATTACGTTTACCAAGAACTACTTACCTAAAACTGTTATTGTCATAAGATTAAACATATAACGAAAACGTTGCTTTAAAGTAACATGGTTACATTCTGAAAGGTTACGTTGATAATGGAAAACTTCTTTGTAAAGACGTATCCTCTAGGAAAAAATAAAATTTGTATTATTCAAAGATAAAGTAATTCATGAAATATTGTAATAAAAATCAATTTTACGTGTTTGACAGTGAAAATGTTGAATAAATATTTAGCACTTGCTTCGTAATGATAAAATTCTTGACAAATTATAAAATCAGACAACACGAATCCAAGTGTGCGAATATGTGTGAGTACCAATGTGTGTGCGATACTCTATAATTTATGTTTTTTTATTTTTCAGTTGTACATACTAGGCTTCTACGAACGAGATGTATCGCAATACTAACAAAACGCTGCATACCCCACGACGAGATATCTCGTCCTACGAAGTTGACATTTTATACCTGATGACGAAATATCATGATCTGCGAGATATCTCAACAACTACAAATGAAACAATATTCAACGAGAAAATTGAATCTATAAGAGAATGACGCGCATCATCACGAGATATCCCGCGAATCATTACGAGACATCTTGTCCTTAGGTATACGACATAGAGCAAGATATTTCGTCCGTAGGATCCTAGGGGTTGAAGTAAAAAAGATTGAATTTATTGTTACCCGAATTATGGTACGTTCAATAATAAAATGCCAAACTATTAAACATTGCATGAATCGAGAATAAAAGAGGGATGAATACGGCCAAATACCCAGAATAATTGACATATTTTTTAGAAGAATAAACGATCTATTTTGAAAGACAAACATTTCGGAAGATAATGTATGATACTTTTTTACAACCGCGAGGAGACTTTTTTCAAATGAACAGCATAACATTTGCAATGACTTATTTCTATTGAAACACACATTACATTTCTCTGACGTGAATGTAATATCTAAAAATTTATTCTATAAAAAAACCTTACTTCTTCAATTCAATACTTTTTTTCAATAACGAATAAATAATAAGAATATTATTTTTGTAACGTACTTTAGATTCAAAGATAATAAATAAGAAAAAAGACAATTTAAAAGAATATTTTTCTTATATTGTGCAGGAATAGAAAATTATTGATGTAATCATTAATATTTCATTATACTTTTTATGATAGAAGAAAAGAAACGTGGTTGATATAACGAATGCACATTTCAGTATGTAGCGGTTTGCGTGTTACAATCTATAGTTCTGTTATTTAAAAGTAGTTCTGGAAAAGCGATCAGTTTGTTTGGAACTTCTTGATTCGTTATTTTTTGGTCTCATCATTTTTTTCAGATTAAACCTCAACTTATCAGTTGACGAAATATAACACAGGTAACGGTACGAGTCTGACAGATCTTGATCGTGTTTATAATATTATAAAAAGCTCAAGTGGCGCAAGAAAATATTGTAAATAATGAAATCGAAAATTTATAATGAAGATCACGATGGAGGATTACGATTATCGTGGTGTGAACACGTTCAATTCTTCTCTAAGGTTATTAATAAACAAAATATGACTTGAATTAACTGAAATTGTTCAGGAACATGACTTTTAATGACATATCTTTATTCAATGAATGATTCCGATTAACTTGTTTTCTAACAGCACAACATTATTTTTTCATAAATAATTATCAAATTATTGGAACATTTTTATTAAATAAACAGTAGTACTCAAAATTGAATGCTGATGAGTATGTGACTGTTAAATCTCGTTAAATCTTACATGTCTTTACATAGTTTGAATCTAAACTAAATTAAAATATTAAAAACAAAATGAAAATGAAGACAACACACAGCAAAAACAATGTTTCAGACGAAATGTTTTTGTAGTCACTTTTTAAACATTTTAAAATATTTTCTTATCTTGTATGTATCGTAAATATTTCGGAATATTCAAAAAGTGACTACAAAATCGTTTCATAAAAAACTTTATCTTTTTCAGTGCACGACTTGTTACTATACTCGATCACCAGCACAACTTTAACAAACATGGCAAAGTTGGTCGAATGTATCAACACCACAAATTGTTTTATTATAAATTAAAACAATGTCAGATTTTTCAGATTTGGGATCAACATGTCTAACTTTGTGCAATAGTGATAATAGTAACAAGGGTTTTGTTATTCATTGGATTGTACGATACAAGCGTTTTCCCATCATGATACGGAAATTCAGGCGGATTTTCAAGACGAGACTTGTGTATGAAGGTGTTATCTGCCCAGGCAAAAAGAAACATATATGCAACATAAATGTTGCATCTATGCCGTATATATGCCACATATATGTTTGACTGAACATATACATTGCATATATACTACCATATACACTCCGCACAACAATTAGCGCCCCCCTTTGAAATATTTTCATTTTTCAAACTATCATAACATCGACAATTTCCAACAAAAAAACTTTATAATTTTTTCAATATGAAACTGTCATTTAGTGCTCCAATTTAAAACAAAAAAATAATTTTTTTGTTGAAAATTGTCAATGTTATGACAGTTTGAAAAATGAAAAAATTTTAAAGGGGGGCGCTAATTGTTGTGCGGAGTATATGTTGCATACATGTGACATATCTAAGGGTGCCCGTAACCCATACGTGGCGCGTCCCTAGGACCAAACAGGCTAGGAGGAGGAAAACCTCCAAAAACCAAACCAAAATTGCTGCCTTGCAGGGAGGAATTGATTTCTCAAAGTCAAGGACATGTTCAAAGTCCAATATAAAAGCCGGATCGGTGTGCGTCCATTGTGCGCAGTTCATTAGGAGCGCCTCATTGATGGTTTGCGAGGTTGATGTGTGCTTGCACTGTCTATATGATACTGTGGCGTATTACCATTGGCCAGCCCTTTCGGGCCTTCATCAGAAAGTACGTATTGGACACAAAGACCGGATTCCGTGTTGCGCCGGGCGAGTTCCAGTCCGTCTGTGTATTTTGAGACTGGTAAAGCGAAGGTTGGGCCTCAGAGAACTGCGGTATGTCAATGCCAGGCTGAGGGTATACCCGTTCCCAACTATTCTGGCCCGCCCACCTACATACGAAATGCTGGTGATAAACTGGATGTTGGTGGCAAAAACCTGCAAGAAGAAGAGGAGCAAACACAGACTGCAGATGAGTGTATGATCTTGGAGGACACCGTTGTGCACAGCGCAACGGTGTCGGTTGCTCCGAGATAGGAGTATGAAAGCACTTCTGCGCCTGCAAACAGCACAAGATGAATTGAAAAACGTCGCTAAGAAAATACGGGTGAAAATGAGCAAGGTGAGAAATACCTTTACGCTGGCGAAACCAGGCATAGCTTATATGGAGAAGATGGTGTTTAAACCTTCCGACAAGGAGGAGCTACGCAACTATGCGAGAGAAATCCACCCGGACGCATTGGTAGTGAACGTCAAGAAGGGGCAATCCCATGTGGATATACTAAGGTCATTGAAGAAAGACCCAGAGATGAATGTGGTTGGTTATAGCGTAAGGAAAATACGCAAAACCCACGCGAGCTAATTTTGGTATTAGATAAAAAGCCTATGAAAAAACAGGAGAGATACTTTTAGCAGTCGAGAAAAAGCTGCAAAATAGAGCAGAGGTCACTAGCCGAACAGACACGATGACTATCGTACTGAACGATCTAGTCGAGCTGACAATAGCTGAAGATATCTGCAAAGCTGTGCATGAACTAATAAAGGAAGCAGAAAAATCGATAAGGACACGGTTAAATCTCTTCGAAAAACCTACAGAGGTACGCAGACACCATACGCAGAGGTATGGTTCGACCCACCAAACTGGTGCAGATAATTCTGGCTGAGAGAAAACTTGAAGTACGCTGGGTAGTGAGGAGAGCGAGAGAGAAGAAAACCTTCTTGAGATGCTACAGGTGTTTTGACATTGGATATCTGGCTAAAGCATGCACGGACCTAAACCGTTCTTATCAGTGCTACAAATGTGGAGACACTGAGCTTTTTGCCCGAGATTGCAAGGTGATCGACTACAAGTGCCTGTGCGAAAAAACGGAAATCACCGTACTGTTAGTTTTGGCTATCCTACGTACCAGCAAGCAGTCAAAGATTCAAACAAAGGGAATGGATCAGGTTTCTGCGGTTAAACCTCAACCAATGCGAAGCGGCCCAAGATCTCTTGTAGCAGTCTGTGCAGGTCTAAATATTGATGCTGCCATCCTCCGCGAACAGTACCGCGACATTCAGAACACGAGATCGTGGAAGTCAGATAGTACGTGCAGAGCAGCTATCGGGACGCGCAAGGGTCTCTTCATCCAAGAAGTACAACAAAATAGATGAGAAGGATTCGTGTGAATCATGGTCGCATCTACATCTGGAATTTCTACGCCTCACCGAATAACACTTTCGATGAATTTCAAGTGATCCTGCAGAAAAAAAATAACAAACTTCGAGACAGACGTCCTGCTATAATCGCACAAGGTTTTAACACGTGGGCTACAGACTGGGGTAGCAGACTGGCCAACAGACGAGGTGAATGTATCCTGGACACGTTATCATCTCTAGATGTGGTCATCCTGAACAAGGGCGAAACTCCAACATTCGTGAACAGCAATAGTCCTGCAATCCATGAGACTTTCACGAGTAAAAACCTGGCTCCCAGCACTGTATCATGGAAAGTTGATGATCATTATACTAACAGTAACCACAAAATGATCATTTTTGAAATGTCAACCAGGTTAGGACCAAGACCTCCTGGAAATGGCAGATCACGCTCGAGCGGTCATTTGAACGGGCAGCCTTTTCCGCCATTATGGAAACCAACATCGAGATGGAGGGATCAGCAGATCTTAAAGTCTCGCAGCTGATGAGAACTATCATCAGTGCCTGCGACGCGTCAGTGCCAAACGGTCGAACAGTAACCATCGTAAACCCGCCTACTGGTGGACTGAGGAGATCGCTGAACTTCGCAGAAACTGCCCTCGCTCTAGAAAACGAGCACAACGTGCGAGGAGTAGGCCGAAATTCGCCGCACTCTGAGGGCAATACACTTGAACTCGGAGAACTTTCGGCAAAACCATAACGGCTAGAAAGCAATGCAAATGGAAGGAGCGGTGCAAGAAAGTGGATTATGACCCATGGGTGTGGCCCTATCAAAAAGTCATTGCCAGATTGAGAAGTCAAGGCTCAGCGTCGCCATCCTCTCCAGAGTTCTTTGACAGGATAGTAATGGCCCTGTTTCTGTTCTATTTTGATTTATCTTTTTATTTGATTTCTGAACTGCGTTTGGTGTCATTATGAGAAACTTTATCACTCTATATTATTACCGGTACATGATTCGTTAGATTACTGTATCAAGTATTGGCACTGTACTGATGTTATTTATGTGTACTGCTATGTAAGAGAGCCAAAATTGTAGATACTTTGTTTTATACTTTTTCTTTTGTACTTTCTGTAATGCTCCATGGGCTATAAGCGTAGAGCGAAATATATCAATCAATCAATTCCTGTCTCTCTGCGTAAGTGTCAATACATACGTGTTTAAATATGTGTCCGTTTTTTTGCAGCATTTATTGCAACTATTTATTTATTTACCGTCTGTGTTGTCTTATTTATTATGCCTAACTTATTTATCGAACAACATTTTAACATTTGACGAGAAAGCAATAAATATTTAACACCAAATAACGACAAATTGACGATGAAAAATAACACGTTTTTATAACCCCACACTGACACTTGCACTTACATGCTTGTATGAGTTTTAAGCTGCACACAATCGAAATGCTCTGATACTCAGGTGTTATTTATAATTCGAAATTTTTAAATTGTAGATTCGAAAAAAGAAAAAGTGACAGATACAGAAAACTTACTTTATTCTGATTTTATAAAAAAACAATAAATGAAAATCAAAGAAACAGTATCTTAATTATAAAACCAAAAAACAATGCAAATGAAGTTAACATTTTTAAAGAAATTGTAGACATTGACTATGACATGGAAGTGAAGACTGACGATGAAATAATTAGAACATTAAAAAAAAAGAACGAGAATGTAAATGTCAAAATGAAATTACAATGAAAAAGAGAATTAATTTAAACAAGTTCGTTTAGTCAATGATTTTTCACGTTGACTAAATGACCCACCAACAACTTTTGGAGCAGAACTTCGTGTATTTGGGCTGGCAAAGATGTAATGTCTTTGACAGCGCAGATTTTCGAGGGGCTTCAATTGTTGGGGGTACGGTCACACCCAGTCATTGTGCAGAAAAGAAAGAATATACAAAAATTGTGCAGAAAAGCACGATCAAAAACAATACTCGAATGAAATAAAGAAGTGTATAAACTGTGTGAACTAAAAGATCAAATTTAACTTAAAAGAATTAAATAATAATCACGAAGCAACTGATCAAAACTGTCCTCACTACTTGCGTATTTTAAAAAATACTTGACAACGCTGAATAGCAACCATCGCGGCTGAACACGAACTTATTTGTGAAAGATAATTTTAATGTTATAGTTTATTAAAGATAATTTAAAATGTTGGAATAAAGCATGTTTTTATTTTAAATTGGATCAAATTGTAAATTATTCATGAAATAATAAAGATGTTGATATTCTAGGACTGACTAAGTCAAGAATAACTCCAAACATCGCCGATAACGAAATAAAAATCAATGATTTTGATCAGATGCAACGCGGAGTGCAGTTTCACCTGAGGTGTATCGCTTTACATCCGTCGTAGAATTTAATATCGGGTGTTATACTCAACTAATTCTGAGAGAAACTTTTGGTATGGCGGGATACAAGTTTCGGCGACCTTCTATAAGGGTAATATATTGTTTTTGTATCATTCCGCAAGTAGCTCTGACGCAGCATTCTTAAGTTTTTTTAGAGCAATCAATTTACGATTTTATAAAAATGATAATCTCGCAGTAATAGGCAATTCTAACATTGATTCGTTCAATCGCTCTTACTACGCAGAGAAATTACAAAGTTTATTTTTGATGAGGAGAATGATACAGACATTCAAACAGGCAAATAGAACAACACCTTCTAGCAAAACCCTCATAGATCTCGTTTTTGCGAGCGTGGATCTTGATACGAGAGTTGAAGATACACCAAGGATTTCAGATCATCTCTGGATATCTATAATTTTTAAAACGAATAACCTTAAAGAAAAAAAGACATTTCAAAAAAGAGATTCAAAATAATTTTATTTATTCTATTTATGATACTCTAGAAGAATTACCATCGGTTGAAAAAATTATTTTGAAGAAAAATGAAAAAAATAATGGTTCACGCAGGACGTCTAAAATCACCTGAAAATTCGCGATGATTTATAAAAAATATTTAAAAGAACAAACAATTTTAATTATAACGATTATAAATTTCAAAAATATTAAATTTGACAACGACGATACGGAAACGAAGAATGACAAAGACTTAGCGAATAAGTTTAACAATTATTTCATTGATAGTATCGAAAATGTAATTTCAAATAATGATGAAACTAAAGTAAATTTTCGAAATGAAGACTGGCGATGTGCCTCCTGAACTTTGTGGCAAAGTGTAATATGTTGGTGATATTGGTAATAGAGTAACGTGACAGAGAAACAACATTTTGATACCGTTTGAACGTACGTTTGGACCTCAGAGTAGTTTACTATATAAAGGTGTTTAATTATTTCTGTGGCTAATACGAAGAACCAGGTAGCTCCACATAAAGTAACAATTGACTTTTTACTATACTTTGCATGACCGGAAGCAGTGACATCTACATTTTGGAGTTCAAACTGCTCTTTCAAAAAGTTAAATAGTGAAATGTCGAGATTATTCTCTCTTATAAGAAAGAATATAAGACAAAAAATTTAATTTTTATATATATAAATGAATACCTTATGATAATATATTATTATTTACTCATTTTAAGGCAGATAAAAGAAAAACAAGGTAACTCCAAGAAACTTACAGAAAACCAGGTATTCCCAAGTCTTGATTTTTCTGCCGTAAAATTTTTTCCGTATTGTAAAAACTCGTCTTGATCACATGAATCAATAACTATAATAAAAAATTATTAAAAGTTTTTGTTATTACTAGAATCGCAAATTGATAATTGAAACTTTCAAAATTTAATTTTTCTAAATCAAGAATAATGGGGCTACCTGGTTTTTCCTGTCAACCACATATTTAATAAACTAAAAAAAGATTAATGGATAGTTTAGGACATGGGGCAGAGTAGCGTGATCTATGTATTTGTTTTTATTTATTTATTTATTTATTTTCAGTTGTGTGGATTGCGTCTTTGTTTTATGTCTCCAATTTATCGGTCTGTCTTTTAAATTATTATGTATGTCTTAAGTATTTAATTCATTTTAATTTATTTATTTATAACATACAGATGAATGAGTGTGAAATATAATACATCGAATTACACGCTTACACATATAATTATTAGGAATTGAATTTTTTTGATTTTATATTTTTGACTACTGATAACTAGCTGAGGAAGCTAAAAAAAGCCATCTATTTATCTATCTCTCTTTCTCAGATAGTATCATTCTTTAACTTAATTGACGGGGCACTAAGCCCCAAGTAAACTATATATACTATCAATTTCCGGGCCCCGGGGTCCACACTGAGAACTAGTGCCTTTGGTCACTAGTAAACGGGTTTGGACACGGGTAAAAAGTCTGGAAATTTGACGGGCGCCAGGCCATAAATGGGTTCCGGTCAACCATACTGTTTGTGATTCACTCTTGTGAAGCGTCTTCAATTTAAGTTCAAAATCGAAATGAAAACTTATACTAAACTCAACCGATAAAGAAGTTTTCCTCATCTTTAATTCAAACTTTCGTTATTTTGTCGGTTTATTTTTATTGGAAGGTTCCATTTTGGCGCGAACCTCCTTTAGCCCCCTCTTCGAACTGGTTCCCAGGATATAAATACAGTCCGCGACCTTGCAAAAAGTTAGTTCAATTTTATACCTTGGGAAAATCTTGTTTCTCGGTTGTTCGCGGGTGCATAGTTGCATTCAAAAGGACATATGTCCTGAACGTAAATCTTTACTTGGGATTGGATCACTTCATCTTCATAATACAGAGTTGTTTGAATTTGACATTTCTCTATCAATTGTGAATTGATGCTGGACTAATCATTGCCTGACTCAAAATTTCCAGCCTCAACTGTAGCCGAAAAGAGCTAGAAGAATGTTCAAAAGAATTTTGAATAAGATTCATAAAAGAATATACCAAGTTAAAACGAGCTTGAACAATGTTTTTCTCGACCTCTCAAACCTCTATAACTTGCATTTATGTCCGAATTCAGCAAGTTGAGAATAAAAAGAGAATATGTTTCAGTCTCCCTTGAACTTCTTTTCATTCTATTTTCAACTCTTTCAGCCGTTCTCGAATTTGTTTTGTGCCTCTTTCTGTAATTTTTTTTATTCTTCCATAGATATAAATTGAACCTCTTTTACACCTTTATTCATTTTTCTTTAAACGTAGACCGTCGATTCGACTTTTCCGTGTATATATAAATATCAGCATTTTCAAAATATTTAATTACATATTAATTTTTATTTAAAAACAAAAAAAAATCATGTTAATTTCTTATTATTTAACGTTTAATCCGAATTATATTTTTTGTTATCAGTTAAAATCGCAATTAGATTAATTAATCATCAATTAATTAATATTACTGATTTGGCTGAAAAAATTCTGGCAGTATTTCCACATCCCAAATCACATTTTTCTCATTTAAGGTGTTTTCAAAGGGGTCGATGGGGGGGGGGGGGGTGCACATACTTTCGAAAATTTGTTTTCGGGACCTCTTAAACGATTCTCAGGTTGGTTGGATCAAAAGTGGCCGGATCCGTCAGACCTCTCTTAGCTAGCTTAGCCCTTTGTTCATAATTTTCAAATTTTTTCATATTTTTCATCTTTTTATAATTACCAAATTTTTCCAAATTTTTTATCTTTTTATGATTTTTGAAACTTTCGGTTGGTTTTTATTTATCGCATATGACTAGTATTTAATATGTTTTTTTCTCGTTATATTTTTTGCGTCATTTACGCATGTCTTAAGGCGTTTTTGGTGGTTTATCTGTTGATTTCTGGCATTTCTAGTCAGATTTCCGTGTTTATAAGCGTGTTTTTGGGGGTTTGCAAGGTGTTTCCAGAGGGGTGTTAAGCGTCGTTTAAACATGGCTAAGGTCGTCGTTGATAAATTTTGTTGATTTCAAAATTTTAAGTTAGATATTTGTTAATAATGTGCGAAATAAATTTTAAACTTCAATGATACAGTACTTTAACATAAAAAATAATTTTATTATCATCCCATATCTATAAGTATGTTTTTTCTTTAGCGGCGTGTCGCCAAAAAGATGAAGATTACCGAAAATTGTGTACCAAAATATGATATTGGATTGAGTACAATAAGTTATTGAGTTAATTAAAATAATTTATTGGATTTGACCATGACAACATGTGATATTACATCGAATTTATCGTGGACATTACTTTTGTACCTGGCCAACCTTTTCTATTTTACTGAATTTTATTTATTTGGTTCACATATACACATCACAAAAGAAAGAAAAAACAGTATGAGAACCACTCCTAAGGAACACATATCGGCATCAAGGATTGCACGAAGTCTTCTCACTTCAGGCCAGGTTTTTCCAGCCCGCAGAAGCTTTTTTGCCACCGATCTTCTCCAAGTCGAGCGGGAACGACTGCGTTTGGGGGGAACACTTTGCGGGTTCCAAGTGAGGGCCATCTTTGCGATATCCGTTTCCGGCTTACATAAGGTGTGTCCAATCCATCTCCATTTTCTCTGCAGTATCTCTGACGCTCTATCGATGGGTCTAACGAAAAAGGTGCTATTTCAAATTCGAATTTGAAAAAGGTGCTATCTCAAAATTTGCTTGAAGAAGGTGCCATCTCAGAGATTGGTCGGCAATAGAAATTTATTTATTTATTTATTCATATTTCCAACTTATTTTAAAATCTTACGTTTCATTCGTCTTCTAAATTAATTTGTAATGATTTAATTCGTAAAAATTATAAAAAAAATTTTGAAACATTTTTTTTAAAGCATTTATTACTAAATATAGTAAACGATTTTTTATCTTAAATCACATAAATTTTATTTGAAAACTAAATTTTTTTCAATTGAAATTGAAAGTGTTTTAAAAATTGACTCTTTCTTCAAGAACTCATTTTTTTAATAAATATTGATAAAAAAGGCATAAGGCATAAAAAATATCATAAGGGATTGGAATTTTGTAAACAAAAGTTTTGGTTTTTTAAATTCGATCAATTTTGATTGACTGTCAATTTTATTTCAATTCAATCAAAGAACTGTAATGTTACGTTCCAAGAGTTCTTATAGGTTTCAATCAGATTCAAATGTTTTATTATTATTTTATAAAAGAACTTAAAAGTGGGAAACAAAAAATTGGGCTTTTATCGATCAATTTCTGAGATTGATATTTGTTGACAAATACCTGAAGCTTCCGGTTTACGCTATTGATGGTCTTTCATGTTTTACATCCAAAGAGAAGGATGGATTTGAACAATTAAGTTGAATATTCGGAGTTTTAGAGAAGGTGAGAGCTAGTTGGATCTCCAGATGTTCCCAATGAGAAGTACGCCGAGGGAGCTTTGTCGATGCTCAACAAAACGTCGAGTTCTGCTCTCCCGTCTTTGCATAGCATGTTGTCGAGGTAGCAGAACTTGTCTACATTCTTGATGGGCACTCCATTAAGTGAAAGGTTTGTCTCACATCTTGGGCCAAATATCATCAGTTTCATTATGACGGTGTTAATTTTGAGGGCAGTTCTCAAAACGTTGAATGTCAGCGCGGTTAGCTTCTGCTGGATGCCAGTAAACGAGTTGGACATGAGGCAGATGTCATCTTCGAAGTTGAAGTCGTGGAGTCTTTCAGTTAGAGACCATTGGATTCCAGATGGAACTTCGGCATTTGTGCGCATAAGGACAAGTTCAAGTACAGCGATGATGAACAAGGGTGATAGAACATACCTCTTAGTCTTCCTCCTCTGGTGTTGGTGAAGGAGGTGCGTAGACCTATGCTGTTTTGGTATCTTGTCACTTGACCTCCGCCGTGGCATGAGTCGACCGTTAGTGAGACTAGGATAAAGATAGGTGCTCACAGCCGGCGTGCATTGACACTTGACTAAATAGGTTAAATGATCGTTTATTGACGCGTGTGTTTTAGTGCGCGTGATTTATTTATTTTTATAACAATTTTTGTAGTGTCGCAGTGTGTCGGTGTCGTATATGTTTTTTTGTGGTGGTGTTTTTCAGAGATGCTGGTGGACTGACATTCGTAAGTTAGGGAACATTTTGTTATTTTTTTACAATTAGAATATTTATTTTACTCAGAAAAAAAATTTTCTGTTTGTAGGTTCTCAGTCAACTTTTTTCGCTTAATCAGTAACTATGTATTTGTAAAGTATTTGTTTCAATTTATCAATTTTATTTAATTTATAACAATTTTTTAGTTTTATAACATTTCTGACAGTTTGAATGTATTTTTTATGAGATTTTTTTACTAATTCGGCTCGACTTAATTGTAGAATCAAATTTAGGGAAGCTCTCTAGGAAGTCTCTTTTCTTTCTTCTTTTTTGTACATCGATGATCGGCGTGACGTTTAGCACTCGTCCGTGACCACCTTGAACAAAAACTGTTTAAGGGGCTTGTTCTTCAGATCATTGTGCTTCGAGATGTGTAGGGGATTGAAAAAATATTGATTTTCATGGAAATTGTGGTCGGAATATTTCAGTCACTTTTTGTTTAAAAAAATTGGCACAAAATTGTGCACTAAAAATCGAATTTTCAAAATTTCCCAAAACCCTCTCATATTTCCATAAGTAATTCATTTTTAAACGCCTACGAAAAATCCGCGGAGATCACACTTTAGAGGAATTCGTCACGCCAATTTTAAAAATGTAATTTCGAACAAACCACATTCAAAGTTTTCTGCATACTTTCTGTTGCATTCAACTTCATCATACGTTTAATCACCAATGTCTACACCATACATTTAGCTCTCCAAATTTTTCCGTCCATTCCGATGCTCTCACTTCATTCGAGATTGACCGAGCCACAAGAAATGGTAGTATACACGTTTACCGTCAAGCATGCTTAAACACTCTACAGTAGACATCATAAAGAACATTTCAAGTAAAAAAATATAAATAAAAACGACTTCTGCAGAATTTTAGAGTGAACTACCCACTTAAATTGTTTTTTCGCAGGTAATTTAAATGACGACCTTGGAGGTGAACCTGACCGTGGCTTACTCAACGCCAGGGGGCGTTGTGGTTACACCGTGCGATATTGACTTATGAAAAGTTTTATTCATATAGTTTTGTAAAAAAGATACTATTATCGCGGTTAATAACAAGAGTTCTAACATTTTTTCTAGGTGTTGTTCGTCGACCGAAGATACAACATTGCGAAGATATCGTAGTAGAGAGGAAAGATTTCTTCATCGCTAGTACAGGAAAAATGAAAAAAAAATCATTATCAAACTTTGCAGAAATAAAAAAAAATGGTCGTTAACTTGCAAAATCATTCTCATGTGTAACCCATGGTCATATCAATTTCGAAATAAACAATGAAAGATTAAAGTGATTCGATCAATTGCTAAATTTTGTTAACAACAAAATTTATCATAGTTAACATAATATTCAAAATGCGAGTCGACAGGTGTAGCTCTTACGGCCAGCAAAATCGCATGCATGTATTTAAAAATCATGTGCAGTTTTATTATTTAACTACAAATTCAACTAAAATCATCTATTGTTTCTTCATTTTATAACAAAAAAATTATGATCTGAAGCAATGAATTTGTAGATGAATATTAAATTTGATAAATATTAAATTAAGTTGTGCGATTTGGACATACTGACGAAACTTACCGCTACTCATGGTGCTTCTAACGTTCACTACAATAGAGTACTCTCAAACTATCTGATACTAACATCACTTCATTATGAATGTATCATAATATCTAAGATAAATAAAATAAACACCAATAAAAAAATATATTTTAATAATTGAAATATCTCTCTATCTATTCTCGCTTGTAAGACGTGTTGCACTTTTTTGGTCCTATGCTACAAAACATGGTTCCCCTAATAGAAATTCAATTAGGCGTACTCCATCAAAAATAAGGCTAGACTTGATTTGTGATCTTAACTCTAAATTAGGGTTACCCTACTTTGACTCTAGTCTATACCAAACATGATCACCATTTTCGAAATCGATAATTTTGAAACCTGATAACCCAATGAGGACCCAACAAAGTCGCATAAATGAGGCCTACGTTAGAATGTAACGCTCCTTTTTAGTATGACCTTGACGTGGTTTCAGTATTTGGACTTAATAAAATTTGTGACTTTGTCAAAAAATGTGCTCAATATAAAACTCCAGATCGGGCGTTCACGAGAATACCATGCTATAATCACATTAGAAAATCGTATTAGGCCCACACCAGGCTCTGGTCGAGTGATGTGGTTTACCAGGCAAGAGCGGTATTAAAATCGAGCGTTGGACTCTATCGTGGGCCAGTCAAAAAGTCCACACGTGGGCCGCATTTTACGTATGGTTGCCCCGTCAGGTCCATGCTTAAGCTTACAATTTCTACTAGGGTCGCCAGCACCCTTGGTGCCCTCAGAAAATGAGCACCTTTGTTTATACCGCTCCGTAAAACTTACGCCAGTTTTTCTGTTTTCCTCTGTGGGACATCGATCTCAGTCGGCCTTGAAGTGCATATACAGGACAACATTAGGAAAACAATGCAATAACGCAACACGGTTAAATAAACATCTAGAAGAATACCGACGACGAGTTTCACAACCACGAGCTGCATGGCGGATCGTGACGTCGTCGGCTGTTTTACGTAGAGCTAACCATTTCAGAGCCAAGGCTGACTGACGATTTGCAAGTCTGTACCCACTGCGCGAAATCAGACCGATCTTGTTTGCAGGCAGGAATTTTTTACAGAGAACCTTATTGTATGCCGACACGATTCTACATGCTTCCGTGAAGAGACAGTCACCGATATCAAACAGAATATTTTGAAACGCGAAACAAGCCAGCTGTAATCGTCACGTTCATTTTGTAGTAATGGACAGTGTCTTTTTGAAAATCAAAAACGTAGTTTTGTAAAAAGAGATCATCGTACCAGTCCAAAAACTTTTTTCGCGCGTCCTTGTTCATCTAGTCCGACGAATAAAATTTCTTCAGATCGAGACAGTATTGAAAAGGTGCAGAAAGTAACTATTTTATTTGGGAAAACCGATAGCTTTGGAAAGTTGGCTTAGTTTTCTCCGCCTAAACCATCTAGGTGATTTTCGTACATATTAAAATCAGTTGGGGAACATCGTGACGCGTTTTGATGTGTGTAGGTGACGTAGGACGAAAATTGCGTCATATCCTTGCGAATTTTGTGCCTTTTTCATACATCGCGGGCACAAATTTACTGACTGACACATGCTCTGTGACGGTGCGTACAATTGAGTTACGATTGAGCGAAGAAGACATAGATTATCGATGTTGACGATACTTAATACAGACTATTTCTTAAGGTTGTCTATGGAGTTGAATCCTTAAGTCACATTTTGAACGTGTTAAATTTCAAAAGCCGTTTCAACGTGTCTGCTTTTGAGATGTTCAACGTGACTTTTTTCTAGTTAGATCTATGAAAGGACGTACCTATTCCGGATATGCCATGTCCTAATAATTAAAACAACCCTTTACTGATAACTATGCAGAATCGACAATGTCTGACTCGACATGAAGTGTGTCATACGAGTCGTATATGCGCTCTGTTTCGAAGAAACTGAACTTCCGACGAAATAAATGTAAACGCGCTTATCATAACTATTAAACACGATGCGTACATTCGTTTTATCATTTGCGAACGAATTATTTCGCGAAATGGATATCTAAAAAAAATGTCTAAAGGACAACGGTGGAACATACAGCCCCAACGAGAAAACGAGTCTGCTTTTCGTCGTGAGAGGAAAAAATCTGATTCGCAAAACTGCGAACCAACGTCATACATTAGTGAGAAAGATATCTCGTTGTACTCAAAATTGATGTCGAATTGAAGCTCGAGCTCGGATTCGTCTCTGTACATGGGTTATAAGTATGTCCATGGACATCCTGCGGTAAAATGCAGTTAATCAAAAAGTGTTTTCGGTATTTGAATTCCTACTGAAACACAAAATTTGATAGAATTTTGTTTTACTACAGCAAGTGGCAGCCGGCTTACAACGAAGTAGGCAGCAGTATAAAATTCAAAGAAGGCTTGCTGCAAAGCGCTGATGGAAAAAACCAAACTGCTTATTGTTGACGACCTCATACGAGAATCGTCGAACAACGTTGTGGTCAATCTGTTCATTAAAGGCAGCCATCACAAAAATCTGAGGGTCATGTTCATCACGTAAAACATGTTTCACCAAGGGAGCGACCAACACGACATCTCGCTCAACACAAACTTCTTCTTGCCTTTCAAGAATCTGCGAGATCGCGGGAAACACAAAAAGCAACTGCGTAAATACGCAGCTGATTGGAGAAAACAATCGAGCAGTTCTTGGAACTGCAAAAAAAAGTTTATCGTGCAAAAACGGGTGGGTGGATTTTTAATATTGCTTCTTTTTTGTTGCATCCAACATCACATCGGCGATCACCGGCTCGTAAGATGGAGCACACAAAGAAACTCATTTTCATGTATTACGAAAATTTGGAAAAATGGAGGAGACACTGGAAAAGAGAAAAAGAGACACATTGTTTAAGCACCGGGGACCTAGACCTGTCGGATAGATCCGAGATGAGTGGCATCCTTGATCTTAAAAACATTTATGACCCGAAAAAGTGGAAATTCTTTTAACAGACTCTCGTTCACTTTTTGGCCCCCGAAAAATACGGGGATCAAAAAACCTGTTGGGGCACATTTACATCAATTTTATGTCAGTGGAAAAATTTTCGTTCAACGGCGTGGAACTCCGATTACGGCTGAACCGTTTTCGCAAATGTTTTTGCTTGATCGAAGCTTCTTCTAATGATTCGTCGCTGTAAATAGTCGAGGCATCCGTAATCGTGTGGAAGGTGAAACTAGCCCTGGTGTATTATTGTCATACGCCCGGAGCCTGGCATCCGGTACAGCAAAATATTTTCTGATGAGGGTCGACGTGATAGTGGTCGCCATTCACAGGGGGCATATACGGCAAGACGCTGGACAACGTCATCCTGAGACAGTTCCCAAAAGAATCTTGCCTGGTACCGTCGATAACCAGGCTTTCAACAGTGCCATTGACGTTAACCCGTTCAATTTCAAGAATCGCTGTATCAGTTAACTCAGTCTCTTTGTCAATGGCGTCCAGGTGCCGAGTAAAAGGCTGTACATGACTTTGGAAACAAATTGTTTGTCGACGCTTACCACCCACTGTTAGCAGGCACGGAAATTCACTTTAGCGACAACGAAAACTGCATCTCCAGGTCGGATTACTTACGGGTTCTGTCTAACGGCGTTTGACCTAGTCAGCCATTGTAACTCTGAACAGTGGTATTGTGTGGTGTGCTCTTGTTAGTTTTTACGTTATAATCTCTTAAGTTGTTTTGTGACTTTTTGTGTGAAAATTATTTTTGCAAAAATATTTTTGCACCGTAAATTATATATTAGTAATTCATGTAAATTACCGACTCTGTCGTTCTACTTTTAATATTTTTACGAGTGCGACGCCGAGGAGTACGCGGTAGTTAGAGTTCGCGAACAGCAAGTGCTTGACGCACCGACTTCGTCCAAGAGATCGCACGTTGTACAGTGCGGGACTACGTCGGGGTCGCCACGAACCTGACTAGCACATTGTGCAATCGTTACGACGCTGTTCGCCATGAACACCTAAAGCGATGTCTATATTCCGATGTTTTCGCCAACCGTGGCCACGATTTGTTTATCCTTCGTGTAGCAAACTGGTTCGACTGGGGTTACGTTCGGAACTAAGGTAAACTTGTGCGACAGACTAGTACACGAAATATTTTGAAAAATAGTATAATACGCAACTAGGGTGGAAAGTAGAACATTCATGAAGACTGATTTTCACGTGCAAATCAGGGATGGGCATTATTTGAATAACGAAAATAAATAAATAATAAATTATTCATTATTCCCTTAAGTTTAAATAATGAATAATGGTTTATTCATTATTCAATATTCGAACTTGATGGAATATTGAATAATGCATTATTCATCATTCAAACTTGAAGGAATAATGAATCATTCATTACTCATTATTCAAACTTGAGGAAACAACGAATAAATCATTATTCATTATTCAAATTGGAGTAAATAATTAATAAATCATTATTCAAATTTAAGTGAATAATGAATAAACCGTAAATTATTAAACAAACTTTAATTGTTTTCTTTGATTTCTGACTATTTTTGGTGAGAATTTGGGGTTTCTTAGCGTGTTTTGAGGGTTTCTAAGGGGTTCGAATAATCGAATTTGAATAATGATTAACGTATCATTATTCAAAAATCGATAAAATACGTACATCCCTGGTGCAAATCACCCTCATGAGATGCAGTCGGATTCGCTTCGTGCAACTCACTCGTCCTAAACCCTACTTACCATTACATTTGCTCAGAATAGGCCATTTGCTACTTTGTTTTAAGAGTGGGAAGTGGCTTTTCCTATACACGTGTGGTGAAAGTTTCTATTCTGACATCTTTGGTGGTTTTGGACGTGTTTCGCAGCGAATGGCGTGTTTTTGCAATTGTAATCGTTGTCAAACACGCTTTCTGAACGAACAGTTTCGTAAGTATTATTTTTTCTAAATATACGTGTTATGTTTTTTTTTATTATTCAATTAAAAACGTTCTATATTTAAGTATCCCTCGTCTGACCTCTACATCACCGAGCATCTTCTTGCTACCAATGCCGATCGTTGGAGCTGTATCGCCATATAATGTACTATCTCCCAGGTAAGAATTTTTCACATTGACATTTTGTTTTTTAATTTTGGGGGTATTATAACACCCTGAGAAATCGAGTTTTCAATGCAAACCTTCAATATAAAAACTCTCATTACACGTTTTAACTTCTATGGTATACGGGGAAAGGGAAGATGACTTCAGACTTGAGACTTACACGAACAGGTGATTCTGTGCTACCACTGTCTAAGAGACAGCGCGTCTTAACCAGAGTCTAAGTTGACTCAAAAAGACTTCTCACTCATAAGATGTTTAAGTAACCCTATCATTGTTACTTACTCCAACTGGTGGCAAACCTCTGCCCCACAGAGTCCATATCCAATTGAAGAACAAGTCGCTCAACAGTGACTGAGCATTGAGAGCAACTCTTCCTTGGACATTTTAGTCCTCCGCCCTGCGTACCGCTATGTTACGTTCGACACCGATAGTGGTGCCCGGTGTTTTGCGGATGAGACCCGAGAGTCCCTACCGGGCCCTCTTTACCCCGCTATCCTGGCCACACAGTCCAGCCAGGGAACAAGCCAATGAAAGTCGACTCAGACGTCAGCTGTGTAAGGGGACAGACGTCTGACGGTCTTGAGCACTAATAACATGCGAATCACCTTGCGGATCACAGCGAGTTGCAGTGGGGCATTTACTATATGAGCAACTCTCCCTAGCCGCTCCGACGTATTTATGCTGAAAAGAGCGTTTGTGACCAGGCGCAAGTACCCAGATCACCCTTTAATCATTGGAACACGTGTGCCCCTCATAGTTTTACACTTCAACTATCACGTGCCCCTTAATCATCATGAACATTTTGTTCTTTCATTCGCGCTTTTAACTGTTACTAGACACATGTTAAGCGTTGGGCGTGTGTTCAGTCTGCTTGTTTGCAAATGGATTCATGTCCAAACGCGCCCCCATTCATCGATCACCCAATTCAACGACATTTTCGTGGGATTATTCTTTGTGAAAGAATGGTCATCAATAAAGGATTGTTTTAATCATTATCACTCAGCTATGGGGCTTGAGTGTTTCATTGGATCTAACAAGACAAAAGTCACGCAAACATCTCAAAAACAGACACGTTCGAAAGGCTTTTAAAATGTAACTCGTTCGAAGCGTGACTTATGAATTCGAGTTCGAAATGCCCTAAAGCAAAAAGCCCCCGATATGAACAGTGAAGTCATGTCGGAGGCTAGATGGTCAAAATGCTCCAAAGCAAAAAGCCCCCGATATGACAGTGAAGTCATATCGGAGGCTTACGTTCGAAATGCTTTGGAGCTTTCTCAAAAGCCACGTTCGAAAGCTTTTAAGATTCAGATCAGTTCGGTCGAGTGTGAGGAAGGCACACCCGACCAAATCGATTGAGTTAGCCCAAATCACACTCATTTTGGCAAGGCTCCCTTTTGCGAGAGGAGTACCACCATCTCCTCTAGGATTCAAGATAAACTCTGAACTCGGCTCCGGGTTCGCAGGGGCGCTACTCCTGAAAACTTCTCTCAAGTCATTCGATCAGTCTCCTGTACGGGATATAGATATTGACAGAAGAAATCTCGTTAATCAGAGGGAATCACGCCTAGTTGATCTCATGAACGTACGGTATACCATCCACCTTCCGAGTAAGTGGATATAACTTACAGGTCACTGCGCTGGATTATTGCAACTGCAGTTAATTCTTCCACCGATTCTCTGCTCCACGCGCCTCGCCATGAGATCGTTGAAGAAGTGAATTTAACCGTTTTGCAGCTGGTTTTTTCCTTGATTAGTTGTTCTAACCCAGGAATTTCTTTATATTTGGCGGATTTATTGGCGTGTGCTCGGTAGAGATCAAATTGGTCGTTGATGACTTGCACGTCGGCTAATGTTATTTGTCGATTCTTTGTGATCAGAATGTCAGGGAAGTAACTACGATCACCCATCCGAAACTTTGGCTCGACCAATATTTCTTTATCGTGCGTATTGATGCGTTTGAGGTATTTCACTATGTCATGGTTTCGTTCACAGATTTGCAAGATGTGGTTCAGTGTTTCCACTCTAGCACATCCTGCCCGACAACATCGATCTAGCTGCGCTCGTCCTCTAGGTGATCGCGCTCTTCCGAAGTCTCTTCCAGGTAGAAACTTTGTTGGTTCTTGTAGCCATTGATGTTGACTTGTTACTTTGTTTGATGGTCGTAGAGCACATCCATCAACTGTCCCATACAACTTTTCGGCCCAGAATATGCCAACTTTTGCTCTCGAGTCTAGCGTTCCGGTAGGTGTTGTTATTCTTTTCAGGCATCGACTGATTTCATTCTCGATCATAATTCCGGCATCTGTTTGTTGTGCATCAGGTGTTAATCGCACATTTTGTAGCCGATGGTATCTCATCAAGGGTACAGCGTACCTCAATGATTGGATCATCATCTATCATCACTACCAGTCACAAGTGATACCAATCACTACCAAGACCTCCATCTTTGACAGATGCATGAATGTAGGCGTTTGGCACGTCATGATGTAAATCGCACCATTGCCGTACATATTTTCTTACTGTACGGTCTATCTTGTTAAGGATGCCAATATTGACATTTCCTAGCACTAACTGGTGATATAGTCCAGGGACTATTATAGTGCGCAGGCCGTACAGACGCCGCTGAGGTTTTAGCGCAGCTCTTCTAAGTGTATCGAAGCTTTCTATCAGTTGGTCGGTTGGGTTCATGATTGTTCGTCCTTCAGCAGTAAACTCAACACCGAGGTACTTAAATGTGTCCTCTCTAGATAGTTGAGGTATTGGTGTACCCTCGATCGTAAATGGCGTTCTATGGGTTGTTACTATAGATTGTTTTTTTTTCGGAACGTTTTCCACGGATATAGTGAAACATTTTGCCGCGTTTGTGATCAACCCGCACTGTTTCAAGAACCCACTGAAGATGTCCAGACTTTTTTGCAGGCCTTTTCGTGTGGTGGCAAACAGTATGACGTCATCAGCAAAAGCCGAGCCATTTATTGGCACATCGCCTATTTTAATGCCTATTTCACTTGGTAGTAGGCTTAGGGCGATATCCATTATCAAAAGGATCAAAGGTGATAAAGGATCTCCTTGTTTTACTTCTCGTGCTGGTGTAAATGCACGGGATGACTTTCTCTCATGCGACAAGTAGGTAATGGACTTAGTATATGAATACATTATATATTCGACCATGTGTTGGGGCAGTTGGGAGTTGGGAGTCTGTAACCCATACGTGGCGCGTCCCCAGGTGGCGGATAGGGGAATGCTCGGTAGATATACAGGGTAGGAGGGAAATAAAATACCACTTGCGGGCCAACAGACTAGGGGAAGGAACCCTGAATAATAAACCAACCATGGCTACTCGGACAAGGATGAATAGCTTTACGGTGCAGGGAGTCGGATCCCCAGTACCGGCGTTTGGAAGTGAGCAAGCGGGCTCCCATTCGTCGTCAGCAGACGACCGCAGTGCTTTCGTGGTGGCTGACTTGGCCACGGTTGCATCAACGACTGCAAGCAAGGAGATGGAGAGGAGCGTCAACGCGCTTCTAAAGCTTAAGGACGCCCTACAGGAGCTGACTACTTTTACATACTCCTGAAAGAATGTCAGCAAAGACATCCTGAAGAAAATACACTCGAAAATATTTTCGAACTGGCGAAACCAGCCATCACCCAGGTGCAGGAGAACCACCTCAAATCGGCTGAAGCCCGGACGTCTCCGCGCGTTTCGCAGACGTATGTCGAGGCCCTAAAGACCTGTGCGCCTCCGTCCACTTCCTCAGGAAAGAGACCATCCGCAGACTCTCCAACCAAGGAGAGTTCGGAAGAATGGACAGAAAAGAAGAAGGGAAGGACGCGGGAGAAGCTGTCAGCAAAGCAGGAGCCTCGGTCCATTGAGGGACAACATCGCACATCCCGGCCTGGTATGGCTAGGCAGGCGATATCTCGGCCTACCGATGGCCACCAAGATACACCTCGGCCGCAGAAGGAGAAACGTAAGCAAGGG
>JAPYZS010001212.1:0-33672 GCA_030522925.1 Trissolcus japonicus | reverse complement strand
ACAAATGCTCTTTCTTTCGCTGTCAGAGCCGGACTGAACGCGTCCGCGATAAACAAAACAAAACTGTCATCAACTGACAGGTGACGATCGCGACATCTAGTTCGAACGCGAGAACTTCCAATGTGTTCCGCCGCACGTAACAATATATATACATTCACTGTGTATATGTTAATTTAATTGATATTTAATTTGTTTGTTTTATTTTTTTTAGTGTATTCTTTTTAACACCTTCAGCAACAGCTGTAGACTTCCAGCCACCCATTCGCTTCAAATCGGTAATGGTCGCGCCTGAGTTGGCCATCATCGTCGCTCTAGATCTTCGGTACGAATGGCCCGTGTACGTTTCCGGTGCGTCCAAACACAAAAATTTGGCTATTTCTGATGGCATTTTTGAGAATTTATTTTTGCCAATGGGCTGGGAGGTGCATTTACCGTTCTGATAAATCAAAAAAAAAAACAATCATCCGGCCCATTTCGAGGACGCAAGGTGATGTACTGGGAAATCAGATGAATGTAATCCCTTACTTCAAAAGATTTCGATTCACCATTTTTCGTGCCATCAATGAAAATTGTGTAGCTTTTTTTGTCATTGGCCAATGTGACATGGTTCTTCCCGATGGGACGAAGCTCATCTCCGCGCAGTAAGCCGTACATGGCTATGACTGTGGCAACCTTTGGAAACACCAATATTTTTTCTTATTATTTTTTTTAATTTGAATTTTCTATTTAATTAATCAGATTGATTACAAAATTATTTTAAAGAAATTGAAAAATTAAAAATTAATTAAATTTTTTTTTTACTTTTTTTAATTTTTAGTAATTTTCGACTTACTTTTGTTGACAGAAAAGTATGATTGGGAGCCTCTGCCACGAATTTGCTGATGTTCTCAGGTGAGAGCACGTTGGCTTTCTTTGCCTTGTATCCTTTATTTTTCTGTTTCAAAAATTTTGTTACTCGGTGATAACTCGATGTCTCAACATCATTGTAGCAATAAAGAGTTGCTTTCAGCATGGCCCAGTGCGCCCACAAGGTTGGTGGCATCACTTTTTCGGAATATTCGGCCAAGTATCCGAGGACGACGTCTTGGGAATCCGATCGGCATTTTTTTTCATTTTTCCAGTGTTGGAAGGCGGCATACGCGCGGTCGTACGTTTGTTTGGATTCTGGCGGGATGCACAGTTCCTTGGCCAGATTCGCCAATGCGAGGACTTCTTCAGGCACATCCGAATCATCTGTAATCATAAATACAAGAATCATAACATAAGAAATTTTCACCGCCTAGTGTGTGTTTAAAGTTTTAGGGTAAATCGCTCAGATGCTCAAGTTGTCGGATTTGTAGGCATATTTTTGAGGCGTCGCCGTTGAATCGCTTTTATTACATTACTCTTCTCCGGTAGTTGAGATAAGATTCTGGACCGCACGTGCTAAAGTTCAGTGCGCAGAATTTGAGCCGCCGGAGCCTCCGGATGCGCTTCAGCGCATCATTTTAATTATTTTTAACTCGAGCACTTTGAAAAATTCAATATCTAGAGCATGAAACTTATGCGATGACTTGTCAGGTCCTCTCACAACTTCAACAACCTATTTATTTTAATTTTTTTAATCAATAAATTCATTACTGTTATTTACTAACATGTTTATATATATTTCACTTGTCCATGTGTCATATGCGTCATTGTAACGGCCCCTGTCTTGCTCTCAGGATAATGTTTACATTCGCAATTGATTCTACCCTTTTTTTCTTCACTTTTGTAATAAAGATATCTACCTATATGTAGAATAGAATTCTTCACCTCTTGCAAAAGTTCTACTACCATTTTTAATCCTTATTTATAGCCGCTTATAATTTTGATACGAACTGGTTACTTAAAAAACTTTTATGTAACCAGATAAGACAAAATAGATAGATTGTTTATTTTAATTATTTTGAATTTTGATTGTTGAAGTTGGTTGTAAGTGTCACATTTGAATTTTAAAGTAGAACAATACTAGCGGAAATAAAGAGTGATAGGAAAAATATACAGTGGGGAAAAAATAGGCCAAAAAAGTATTGGTGGAACAAAAGGAGTGGATTGTGTGTTAGATCTACTTTTGCAATCAATGACAGTGCTGCTCTTGCTGTACCAAGGGTTCCAAGAGAAGCACCTTGTTCAAATAATGATGATAGGAAATTCAAAACTTCTCCCTCTGAGACTTCTAGAAAATTAACATTCTTTTCGCTGCAGAACTTCAACCATTTTTTGAGTGGACCCCCTGTATTGTTTTCTAGTTGATTCTGTCAATGACGCCATCAGCACGTTTGTGGCTACTTCCGGTACCCCTCTGTTGCGGAGGGCTCTCCCGATAACTTGCCCACAATCAGGGCTAAGCTGTTCTTCAGCCGGTGTTGGAACGATCTGCAAGGCGATAACAACAATGAATTTGCAGGTTCCAACCGAATCGGTTTGGAGGTCAGTAACGAGTGAAACATCGGATACCACGGTTGGTTCGGCCAATCTGGTATCACCAATGGACCAGTGGCTTTGTCAGTCTTTATCTTTTTTAATGTTCTTAGAATTAATGCGAAGAGGGAAAGGCCCAGAAACAAGGTTCTGCCCCCCAATCTTGTGTAAAAGCGTCGACGGCTAAGGTCTCTGGATCTCGTTTCCAGGAGTAGAACCTCTCGCGTTTTTTATTAGCCCTTGATGCGAACAAATCAATAGTTGGCATGCCCAACTTTTTTGTGACTTTAGAAAAAGCGCTTTCTGCTAGTGTCCATTCGCCGTCGACGTTTTAAACTTGGGATTCTTGGTCTGCCTCCACATTTTCGGTTGATTTTATATATGAAGCGTGAATCCAGATATCCCTGCTCTCACACCACTACCATATTTCCTTCGCTATGGTGTGCAAGTGCGGATACTGGACCCCACCCACCTTGTTGACGTAGGCTACGGCCGTTGTATTGTCGACTCGAAGGAGGATCTCCGGTCTGGTGCGAAGCACTTTAAACCAAAGAAGACAGCCAGAAGTTCTAACTGATTAATGTGCAGTTGTTTTTCTTTTTCCGACCAGAAACCATGCGTCCTCTGACCGTCGCAGAATGCACCCCACCCCGTGGTGAACGCGTCTGTTAAAAACACACTGAGAAACCTCTAGTCCTTTGTATAATTTATATGAATTATGCTACACAAATTACTGAAAATTATACCGAATTGTTATATTATGATATCAAAATTAAATGTATCTAGATAAGGTGTAAACAGCGAAAGCTGCTGCCTTTAAATTAAATAAATAAAATAAATAAATAAATAAATTCATTTGTATTTGAATTTTTTTGTAATATGAAATTATTGAAAGAATAGTGATTAAGCAAGAGAAGCATTAGTTTTTTAACGTTTATATAAAAGATTGTTGTCAGCAGAATGGAATAAAAAATAACGCAAATATTAAAAATGTTAATAGATAAAATGGGCAAAAGACAATTATGCTGAAAGAAATATACATCATCTGAAGTATAAGAAGAAAAGTAAAAGACGTTGTTGTAAACATACTTATTTGTTTGTCGTCGAATCAGAAGTGAAGACATTTTAAGAGAGAGAAAAAAAATGTACCGATAAAAAAGTTGCTATCAAACGTCGATGCGAATATCGTTTGACAGATGGCGACTAAGAGATCGAAAGGAGAGCGAATTTACTTGTGGAATAAGGTAAATGTACCCCTTATCGTGACTGTACCCTATATCGTGATGTTTTGGAATAAAATTTAACGTATTAGAAAAAAATATAAATATTGTAATAATAATATATCCTGTTTAAATGGAAGATTATTTAGTAGGTAAAAATTTCAGTCAAGTGCGGGTTTTCGTTTTAATTTTATGATAAATACACGGTCACGGTAATAGGTACTAGAGTAACGATAAAGGGTACATTTACCTTAGGCAATTCTTGCATGTTTTCTCTAAAAATATAAAAATTTCTTCAGAATGTGTGAATAAAGTTTTTTTATTTCTATAATTATGAATTAAATCTATTTTTAACAATGAGCAAAGTGGAATTTTTTTATGATAGAACTTTATTAAAAAATAATAATTATAATGATTTCTGAACATGTTAAAATCAGGATTTCTCGTCGACACAATCTTATAATCGTTACATTTTTACGTAATGTAAAAATGTACATCTTATAATTAGAAACATTATTTCTTTGTGATTTCTTTGTGAATGTGATTACAAATAAAATAAATTCAAATCAAACTTTATAAACTTTTTTTATAAAAAACAAAGGTGATCCGAAAAAAATTAATCATATTGTTATGAAAATTTCGGTCATCTCTTCGATGTCTTCGTTACATTGAGGACATTTAACTTGTTGTAGGGAGCAAGATGAGCAGAAAGTTATGTGCTTGCAGGGTCTCTGGATTCGATTTCTTTGATTTTTGTTGCATTTGACGCATTTAAGCGAATTCAAATGCATTTTCATTTGGACTAATTCAATTTTTCGGACATCCTGTCTGCAGTAGCCGCACTTGAATAATACCTCCGGATTTCTTCTGTAGCTGTTCTGCAAATGTTGAACGCCATACTCGCAGCATATGAGGTGATTACAATAATAAAATTAAATATAGATGTCCAGAGTGGACCAAGATTAAGGTTAACTTTAAAGGTTAAGTTTTCAATATTTGTTGATGCATCGTTATTTTTATCATCAATTTTATTTTGTTTGGAAACTTAAATTAATTATTTTTCTTTCTATCTTCTAATTAAACAATGATTAAACATCTATTAATAGTTTTCGAAGAACGTATAATTAATAAGATCGAGCTTTTAATTCAAAAAGAATTGTACAAAATAAATTATTGCTTTTGATAGAAATTTTTTATGTTCAATATATATATTGATTGAAACTTTGATTTTTATAATTTATAATAAAGTCTCTTGTAATCACAGATTACATTTAGCAATTTCAATCATGACGATTGTTAAAAACATTTTGGATGAATTTTTAATAGGACGTGTGCTGATATTTACCTTTTTCCCGTTGAGGGGACTAAATAACATTTCTCGCTATTTCTAACAATTCCAAAATGAGTTTTCAGCTCGAGCCATTGAGGGATGATCCGTTCTACTGATTTTTTGATTGAGAGCCAACGTGTATCCGAAACCTGCAAAATCAAATTCATTTATACTTCAATTATATATATTACTAACAAGTTTATTCTTTTTTAATTCAAACGAAATTAATCGATTAATCGTAGCTCGAAAATTTTTTTAGAAAAATTTAGATTTCGTAATATACCTGTGGTATTTTTAAACTTTGGTCACCGTCGTTGATGGCGTGGTAAAGAGATGCATACAATGATTGACGAGTCGCTGACCTCTAAAACCAGTTATATGTTACTAAACACTCTAGCAACTAAATACTCTAGGTGTCGATGAAGAGTTTCAGAACTCGCATAAGTGATAGCCAGTTGCAAGGAATGGCACACGTATCGAAACAAAATCAAATTCGGTACTTCTCTTTTGAAATTTGCGTACACTCCGTTATTAATGCCAACCATGCCAAAAACAATTAATATATGGTTAATATCATCCTATCGTCCAATCTGCCTGCTGGACACAGCGGACAAAGTGCTTGAAAGGATCCTCTGCAACAGACTGGAGGTCTTCAGTGAGGGAAACTGGGCTCTCTCCAACATCCAGTTAGGATGAGAGGATAAGAAGCTGGACGAGAGGTACGAAGAAGTACTGCGCAATCGTTACTGTTGACGTGACGAATGCATTCAACTCTTTTCTATTAGGGTATGGATATCTTCACATGTCGGGATCGTACATAACGAAAAAGTAGACGCACTCACGCAAAGTGCAAGAAGACTACAAATGACCTATTACCTATTACCAAAGTCCCATACCCTGACTTTTTCGAGCATGCAAACAACCTATATAAAAAATCCTTTATGAAAACGTTGGACGCTTTTTCCGCGACCGAAAATGCAAGGTATGTTTCGAACAATATTACGCCCTATCCTCGAAGCCTTGGTTTGCGAGAACACGAAGATAAAGTAGATACGATATAAATACAATTAATAGACTTATATCGGGCCATGTAAATATAGTTTATAGTTTGTATTGCAAAAATTTGACGAACTCCCCAGTCTACGAATTCTGTGGTGGATGATCTGAGACATTATTTATTTTTGTGTCGTGTATTTGGCACATAGCGTAAAATCCTTTTTGACAAGTGGCGGCGCGGGAGCGATATAATGTGTTGGCGTTGTCGCACGTGCTTGGACGTCCGTGCGTTGCTGACCTCTCCGAAGGCCGACGCCGCCAACCGAATTAGCGCCTTCCGAAAGCGTCGCTTCAACACGGCCGTAAAACGTGATGACATAAAAAGACACGCTATTGAGGAACGATGAAGGATCGATCTCGAAGCTGTGGAAGCGGAGCTGGAGGCCGTCTTGACGGAGTTAGAAGAGCCCGAGGACGATTCGGGCTCGCTGATCGCCTTTCAAAGTCCGGTATCAACGGCTGACATGCGAGAGCGACTTGCTATATTGCGTGGCCAGATGATACCGCTAGACTGCACCAACCCATCAACTCCGTTCGAAGGTTTTCGAGACCCGACTAGCACCCCGCTTGTCGAGCTGGCCGCGGCTACGAATGTTTCAGACTTCGTTCGGCAGCTAGCCCAGATTTTGATTTAATTAATCTCTGATACGACAAGGAGTGCCACGGGATCGCATGAAAACGATATAGACAAGTTAGTGCGGCGTTTCACAGTGGAAAAAAACTTATCGTTTTTTACACAGCACGGGAGTCTGTGGAATCCCTGATGTTTAGGGTGACGGGAGCCAAGCAAGTGTTGAAGACGCTGGAGTTACACTTTGGCATTCCAAACAAAGTATTTAGTCAATTAATTCAAGAAATCCGAGCTCGTGTGGCTCCGAGTAAGATGGACATGATCCCTCTAGCTACAAAGGTCGACAATTGCGTCGTAGCCGTCCAGGCGCTTGACTATCCAGGACACTTGCACAACCCCGAACTCATAAAAAATATCGTCGATAAGATACCGTTATCCATGCTCCCCTTTTATTGTCGCTATATGGAAAACCAAACTGCCAATAAATGCCCCCTCGTCTCGCTGGCCACATTTCTTATGGACGAAGTGAATCTGATCTACACGGCTGGTCTAGGTAATTCGAACACACGCAGCAACAATGAGAGATTTCTGTCTACAGTTCAACGGATGCAAAATCGGTACGTGCACTCGGCTACGACCTTGCAAACGACGGAGGAAGAGTCCCGAAGGACAATGCTGTCACGGTCCAGCCGGGAACGCCCGGGTCCACGCAATGGGAGGTTAGAAAACAGGGATGCGGCTGCTGTAACGTTCGAGAGCACGGTGTCGAAGAGTGTCGAGAGATCGCTGAATTGCCCATCAACAGAAAATGGAAAGTACTCGCCCTTCTGAATGAGGGGTCAACATTGACACTCTTGAAAGCTTCCGTGGCCTTGGAGTTGGGAAAATCAGGACCCGAAGAGAACTTGATGCTACACGGTGTCAATTCCATGCGCGTTTTGAACCCAACTAGTCACCGTATACATATTCCTATTAGGGGAACTCAATCTCGAGTCAAACATCTGCTGACAAATGTAAAAACCATTCGTGGACTCAGATTGCCCCTCCAGTCGGTGGAAAAGGAGATCCTGCACCATTGGCCCCACCTACAAGACATACCTTTCGAAAGGGACTCGTATGTTAGACCGTTAGCTCCTGATCGACCAGAATCACTGGGAACTGGGAATGGTTGTGAAAGCGCGCAGTGCCGACAGGAATGCTCCAATTGCGTCCCTGACAGCTGTTGGATGGTTCACGGACGTTGGTATTCAGGAGACACACTGGCGAACTGCTGCACGTTATATTCTTCAACGGATGAATCCGAATCGCAAAGGAAACTGCTCTCGTTGTAGCTATTAGTAAGCAGGGGGGGGGGAGAGGGTTCCGCTAGACGTCACAATGCGGAACGAAACGAACGCAAGTGACAGAAATCAAAATAAACAACTAAAGAAGAAGAACTTTGATCTTCTTATTTTTTTAATAACAAAAAAATACTTTCATAAAAATGTGCATTTTCAATTGAAAATCGCTTTTAAAACGAGTTGAAGATTTTGTGTTTTTTTGAATCTGCGCCTTATTTCGTAACATTTCTACAATTTTTAGAAGCAGCAAAACTAAATTCAATCAAATTTATAAATTTATTTTAATCTTCAAGCTAGAAATGTTCTTAAGCTATTTTTCGAATTTTTTCTAGTCCGGTTTGGTAATCGGTTGCAATATCGTAATCTATATCAACTGTAACGCGGTGCTTTGTCTGGGCTCGGTTCCTGGCCCAGACCGAGCACCGGTCACCGGTGGGACGCGCAACAGGACATGACGGACGGGCGCCAGGCCGTTTGAGGCGAACGGCCAACCTCGCGTCTCAAAACAAAACATGGAACATTTGGTAAAATTTAAGGCATCGGGGACCGGCTAGCACGGCTCGGGCGTGAGTCCGGGTCCCCCTTTGTATTAACTCAAAAGAAAAACAAAAACAAAACGACGCGAACATGAAACTCGACTGTGGCTCGCGGGCCACTTACAAAAAAAAGGGACAGAACAGGGCGACAAGAAAAGAAAATGAGTCAGGGCAATTAAGAAAAACATGATGTCATTTATTACAGTGTCCCCGAGTGGGACACTGCCTTCCAAATAATACATGGGCCTTGTGCCCTTGAAAAAGTCAACTTAAATCGAGCGGGGGAATCGCGAAGGTCGTCTTGGCCTGAAGGGCCAAGACCTGACTCGCGGGAGCAAAACAAAAAGAAACTATTTATTCGCGGGGAAGTGAGCGGACCACGGAGATCAAGGAGCCGTAAAGGCTCAACTTACATGGGAGCCGAGGCACAAGGCCTCGGCCCAGGCGGTTGCGGCGTCCTCCTGGACAGCGTCCCCTGTCGTGGTGGCCTAGCCGGATATGAGTGGGCACTCGCGAACACGTAAGAAAAACGCTCCCCGGGAACGACCTGGGTCGAGCGAAGCGCGATACTCACTTTTGTCGCGTCGCGGCACAATCAAAACAAAATGGACCTTACGAGTCAATGAACTGATACAGAATGTGGGTCAGGGGCGCTGTCGCTTGCTCCCTGCCCACGGAAACGGATGTGCGCATGCGCAACCATTCGATTTCCGTATTGATCCGCTCGGACAGCCTTAAGGACTGCGCGATCGATACGGAAAGTGACGGGTCGATAAGCCACCCGTCACACAACGTTAAATTCTTCGTGGCTCATGTCATTAAAAGTAGGTGTCGATGGATTCCTATAAAAAAGTTAAAACAATAATAAATGATGCGAAATCAAAATGACCTTTGAGAAATAAAACAATGCTGCTTACAGACGCATTATTTGATAATTGCGCAGTACTGCTGTAGCTAAAATAATTTTTGCTGCAAATGTTGGAGTGTAGTGCAATTGGCGCTCCTTAAAAATACATATCCATTTTTGTTTCCATCTCCCAAATGTCTGCACCAAAACGACACTTGTTTTGCAAAATGCTACATTATATCTGGCTTCTGGTATTTTTTCACCAGTTCGAAATAGCGTTAACATTATGGGTGATGTAATATAACCACCATCGTCTAAAAACTCATAATTTATACGATGATGATGAAATTATTATTTTGTGGTAATGTGAACGAAAATTGTAATTTTCATTCATCTTTTGTCGCGCTAAGCGCTACCTGTGTGTTTATGCTCTTATGTCATGAATCACGTCTCAGTAAAGATAAATGAAATACTGCAGTGACGATGATTGCCCGTGCGGAGCACGGACATTCAACTAATCTATTATAATTTTTAAAATTCTGACACTTAGATGTATATAAACTGCTGTACAACATACTTTGCAAATGATATGGGGTAATTGTGATTTAATTTTTTACATGAAGTATAACCTAACAAAATATTTAAGTGAAATGAATAATTGAAGTCATAAAAATGTCTGCATTTTTCAAAGATAACTAACTTTGAATAGAACGCTTTAACATAAAAATCAAAGATTTATATCGCGTTGAATAAAAATTGGAATAACAATAACAATTTTTCAATAATTCCAATTCAAACTTTATCAGTATTGTTTGTAAGACATGACAGAACAATATCCTCTTTTGATAAAAGTAATTTCATGTAATTCGTTAATAATAATTAGCATGTTACAAATCACCCTGATATCACAATTACCCCAGTTGACCCTACCTATACACTCCGCACAACATTTATAGGACCACTTTGTTAGAACTCGAAGCAGGTATGAAATATTCTAAATGCGCGATTTGATTTTTCGAGTCTTTATTTGATATGGTATTACAAAGGAGTTGTACGTTAATGAATTGTTTTCGTTAATGATTGAATTAATCATGATGTCCTGGGCTCTTCACCCTGATTCAATGAGTCGTACTCTCACTTAATTAGGTTGCCTGGAGATGGTACGAGTACCGAGAGCAAATCTCATCATCATCGCAGTCGGCGGAATTCGCGGAAAATATACAAATAAAAAATGACCGGACGTCGTCTAGGCAAATATTGGGTGTTGAAGACATTCGATACATTTCTGGTGTAATAAGAGGTCCCGTACGGGGGACTGATCGAACGACTTTAGAGAAGTCTTTAAGGAGTAGCGCCCCTGCGGACCCAGAGCTGGGTTCAGAGGGAATCTCGAATCCTAGAGGACGTGGTGGTACTCCTCTGGCAAAAGGGAGCCTTGCCAAAATGAGTGTGATTTGGGCACACTCATTCGGTTTGGTCGAGTGTGCCTTCCTCACACTCGACCAAACTGATCTGAATCTTAAAAGCTTCCGAACGCGGCTTTTGAGAGAGCTTTGAAGCATTTCGAACGTATATCCTTCGATATGACTTCACTTCTCATATCGGGGACTTTTTGCTTTAGGGCATTTCGAACACGAATTCATAAGTCACGCTTCGAACGTGTGACATTTTAAAAACCTTTCGAACGTGTCTGCTTTCGAGATGTTTGCGTGACTTTAGTCTTGTTAGATCCATGAAACATTCAAGTCCGATAGTTGAGTGATAATGATTAAAACAATCTTTTATTGATGACCATGCTTTCACAAAGAAAAATCCCACAAAAATGTTGTTGAATTGGGTGATCGATGAATGGGAGCACGTTTGGACATAAATCCATTCGCAAACAGGCAGGCTGAACGCACGCCCAAGGCTTAACTTGTGTCTAGTGACAGTTAAAAGCACGAATGAAAGAACAAAATGTTCATGATGATTAAGGGGCACGTGATAGTTAAAGTCTGCAACCATGAGGGGCACACGTGTTCCAATGATTCAAGGGTGATCTGGGTGTTTGCATCCGGTCACAAACGCTCTTTCCAGCAAAAATGCGCCGTAGCGACTAGGGGGAACTGCTCTAGTGGGCCACGGCTCGTGGCGTGCGCCGACGATGGGGTGGTAGTCCGCTATCACCCAAGATGCCTTCCTTATCTCGTATGGTGCAGGCTCGAATACAGCTGGGTTCGTCGAACCCCGGTGGTATACAAAATTGGAAGGATTCGAGGGTCGCACGTTTTCCCAATCGAACATCCACAGCAAATACGTGCACTCGGATGGCTGTGCATCACTGGGAGTATGGAGCCACTCGGTTTCGTTTTCTGTTAGTAAATGCCCCACTGGGTACAAAAGCAGGGTAAAAGAAACAGTAACTCGCCGTGATCCGCAAGGTGATTCGCGTGTTGTTAGTGTTCAAGACCGTCAGACGTCGACGTGGCCAGGATAGCGGGGTAAGAAGGGCCCGGTAGAGACAATATGACAATTTTTGTTTTACCGGTGTTTATCTTGAGACAGTTAGTATAACAATACATTTGCAAAAATTGAATTTTTTTAGCAGTTCCACAGGTGAATCTGCCAAGATAATGATGTCGTCCGCATATGCAAGTGAATTGACCTCGTTGTAGTGATTAACTGATATGCCTCTACACCCATTCTCAACTAAAAATGAATCGAAATCTGCAGCTAGAATAGAAAAAAGGAGTGGACTCAGGATCTCTCCCTGCAGTACTCCTCGCAACATTTTGACAGTAGGTGTAGATCCATCGGAGGTTTTAATGCAAGTCACCGCATTTTCGTACAAGTTCTATGATAGTTTATGATTCGGATCATTTAAGAGCTAATTCCAAACGCAAATAATTTGTTCCACAATATCGAATGCTCAACTTTATCGAAGGCTTTAGTAAAATCAATAAACAAGACGTATAATTTCTGTTTCGGTTTGCTAATCTGGATTTGTATCAAAGAATTTAAAGTAAAAATGTTGTCGAGACAACCGCGTTTTTTTCTAAAGCCTGATTGAGATTCTGGTATTATGTCATTTTCCTCGCAAAAATTAGAAATGCGCTTATTCAAAATTCCTGTGAAAATTTTTGTTATTGTGTTTATCAACGAAATGCCCCTGTATTTGTTAGGGTCATCTCAAGAGCCTTTTTTATATACCATAATATTCTGTGCAACACCCCACGCTTTCGGACCTGACTCGTTGTCTAGGATTTTATTGAAAAGAGATATAAGAAAATATAACCAGTTACTTGGCAGACCCTTTAGGAATTCGTTCGGAATTGCATCGGGTCCTGGCGCTTTTTTTTTGTCTTTCTTTAAACTCATCAAGACTTCATCACATGTAATTTCGGTATCTAAAGCAGGATGTCTCACATCTATCCACAAAATATCTATTTTTTCATAATTTTGTGCGTGAAGGGCTTTCAAAAATTCATACCACGAATCGAGGTCTATATAATTTTTACAATCTTTTTTTGGTCGAAATTTGTTTATCATACTCCATTTTTTTCACTATCATTTGTCGACTGTAGCGTGTTCAATATATCTGTCTCGAACTTTTTTTTTCAGTTTCAAAGTACTTCTATAATGAGTTTCGGAAGCCCGATCCGGTTCCCAGCGAAGGCGCGCAACTTCGCCCCGCTCTCCCTCGCGTCTGCCGGTCTTTGCTGGGAAATAATTTGTGTTTAAAGATACAATTGTCGGAAAAGGATCTGATCCAGTGACACATTGGCCCACTCGGAAATCACGAATGACATCCTCATCGCCCAATGAGCACCAGACCTGGTCAATGACACTAGCCCCGAGGTGACTCAGAAACGTGAATTGACCGGAGACATCACTTTTTGTTCTGCCATTCAATACAAAGTAATAATTACCCTGAAAAAATTCGTTAGCATATGGCCTTTTTTGTTTTCTATCTCATAAGTTAATTTTCTATTCGGGAAGATATCATCATTCATTTACAAAAATGACGAACATAATTGATTTAACTGACCGACTCTTGAATTAAAATCTCCTCCGATAAGGACGGGGCAGTCATATTTAGAATTTATATCATGTAAACAAGTTTCTAATTCCTCAAAAAGAGGTTCCATTTTAATCGTTGGAGCAAAATACACTAATCCGATAACAACATTTTTCATTTTTACCAGTGAATCAATTTCATTTATCAAATCGATTTTTACCATAAGCCAGTTATCAGTGCAACTTAACAATTGAGACTCAAAGAAATCATTATTAAGTAAGATTGCAAGATCACCTTTACGTCACTGACTCCGGCTGAATCTTCTTGACTGAATTTTGACGAAAATTAATTGCAGCATAATAATCCTTCAGAAGATTTTTCCAGCTATTTTTCAGTGTCGCTCGTTCATTTTTCGTCATTTTTCAGTCGACAAGTCGTTCCAAAGTTGTGCCACAAAAATGCAGAACCGGTAAAGGTCCCATTTTTTTAAAAAATCTGCGACACTCGTACCGGTTTTTTCACAGTTGGATAAAACTCCTCTTAGTGAAGCCGTTTTATATCGTTTCTTCATTGTAGCGATGTACCGTTGGTCCACGGGCTATATGGGTGCAGTTGCGTTTGGCGACATATAAATAACTTGGCACTGCTCATCAATGTTTAATTCCTCAAGTGGCGGGTGGGAAGGAGCATTATCCAGAACAAGATAAAACCTACGAATTAAAACACATTTTTTTGCACTTTAATAGTAAGTAAAAACGACGATCAACTGTTTTAATACATACTTATTTCCGTCAGGTTTATGTCGTTTGACACATGGAAGGAAAGAATTTTTATACCAGACGATGAACAAAATCCGATCCATCCAAGTGCTTTTTTGAGAAGCATACTCCACTGGTCTTAAAGTTTAGTTTCGAGAACATACATTGCTCGTTTGGTTTTCAAGCAATTCAAAATTGTCACTCGTTCTTCTGACTGCTTCAATCCAGAGGCACATTTTTCGGGTTCCATCTTCAGTGTTCTTATCGGAAGACTTCGATAATAAAAACCCGTTTCATCCGTATTGTGAAGGTAGTCCTTATTAATCCTTTTAAATAAATTCCAAATTTCTTTAATAGGTGTTTTCGGGTGGATTTTTGAACAGAAGTTTTCTTATAATTTTTTTTGGATATTGCTCTCATTTTATTACGTATGATTTTATTCTCACTACAGGGGTGATTTCTAAAATTTTTTCTGCTATACTTCTCTCCTGTAGTGCTTTTTAGCAAACATCATTCGACCATGGGGCAGTGGGTTTAATTTTTTTATTTTTCGCAGTCACTCGAAGCTGTTTAAACATAATTACAAATTTATCCTCTTCTTTTTTCTCGATTTGAATAATTTTCTTGTGGTTAATTTCCTTAGTATCTAAAACACTCTCTCTCACGGAAAGAGTGAATTTATCATAGGCGTAAATAAATTTTCATAATTCAAATCATTCAAATATTATCAGATTATAATTTTCCAATCGAAATTTTTTAATTGTGGTTATGGGGGATATTGTTTTTGAGTGTAGTGTTCGAGAAGAAAGTGATGGGGATATGGTCACTACCTCCCTGGTCATATATTGTTGCCCAAGCAACTTTCAGTGCTAAATGAGCAGAAACGAATGATGGATCAAGTGATGAGGAGTTATTACCATTATGAGGATAAGTTAAAGGTGAGGGTGAGTTAAAGTAAAATCGTTACAAACGATTAAATTTGAATCTTTCAAACAACTTACAAACTTTTCGCTTCCTGCATTAGAATGTGTTGCCTCCTACAATTGATGGTGCATGTTAAAGTCTCCTAATGTTATCAAATTATCAAATTTAACCCTTAATTGCCCCTAGGGGTCAAAGTCAGTCTTCGCTCACCTGCCTTTTTCAGCTGGGGTCAGAACGACCCCGTGTGTATCTTATGTAATTTTTTAGAGGTGGGGTAATTAAGGGTTAAAAAATATGAAAATAGGTTTTGCCATGTATTTAAAGTATTGTTTCCTGAAGGGGATTCGTAGAAATTGAAGATGGTTAATACTTGAGAATCAATTATCAATTTTAGCCCCATTTCTCGAGAAAACGGGAAAAAAGTGGAATCTCCTCTGTAATTTGAAATTTGAGTCCTTTACAATACATAATTGTTAAACCTTGACCTACACTGTGTAAAAATTGGGTACGAAAATTTTCGACGTTAAATTTTCCATAAAGTGAAGGATCACTGACGAGTGATTCACAATTCAGAAAAATATCAGGAGACACGGCAGTGTCTCTGGCCAAGTATAAACTACAAGGCCAGAGATACTGCAGTGTTTCCTCATCTCGAGAGTCTAAATGCCTTATTTTGCATTAAAATATCTTTCTTGATAACCAATAAAATGATTCTTCTTTTAATCTTATCTTAGCGACCGAGCTGAACATAAAAAAAAAAACATTGCAAAACTGGAAACTTGGAAAACTGGAAACATGGAAATTTGACCATTTTCTGAGTGTCTGAAAAACGTCAAAAAATGTTTTTCTCCTTCGTCAGATCAAACAGCGGCGGTTACAATATATGTTACATATAAATATATATGTTACAAAGCAATATATAATATATACTGCTTCAACATGCAACATCAACATGCATTATGTTCATAAATGAACATGCCGACATGTCGCGTACGTGTATACATATATTTCATAATATTCAGTAAGTTTGATCAATTCGGGGTTTTTAGAAATAAGCCCCTAAATATTTCAATGACATATTTTAATACCTTTAGGCATTAATTATGAATTTCAATATTTTCAATACTAGAATTTAAGAAATTTTAATCAATCTTTACTTATCTATAAGCTCTAGTCGTGGTGTTGGGTTTGAATATTTGAAAAAGACACCATTTTCAGACGGAGCCTTTTCTCCGGGTGCTCTTTGTTCTCATTCGGATGTATGAGTATAAGGCGAGGTCCGTGTATCTTGGTTGAGAGGGCTTATATTTTTGGTTAAATGTTTTGGTTTAGTAGAAAAACGCTTGGTAACCTAAGAATAATCCAGTTTCTCGTACAAAATTGCTGTAATGGGGTAAAATTGATTAGTCGACAATGAGCACGGGAAATTTGCATGATCCACAGTCAGAAAGCGGGGATCAACTTTATTTTTGATTTCAGCAAAACTGCATCGATGTTCGCATCGATGTGGTGAGAACGCAGATTCCCAACTCTGCCGAATTTTTACTGATTACGATAAATTTAGAAAATCAGCTATTTCTCCTTTGCCAGATTGATTTTCCTTTGACAATCCTAGATTTTGAATTTACCAACTTTGGCCCAGGTGAAAATTGCACCCGCAGATTCGTATCCATGGCCAGATTTTAGTAGCCGCCACGTGGCTGGCCATCTTGAAATCCAAAATAATTTCGTCCGGGTGAAACTCGAATCCATTCGCTGTATAGAGATCTCGAATATAAAGAAACCTTTTCATATGTCTCTTTCTCCTTGTCGGTCAGCAAACAAAAAAAACAGAATGCAATGGCCATTTTCAAAACCGTGTATAATAAAGAATTTATAAAAATATTTACCACAGTAATCAAATGTACCGTCGGCTAAACTCTTTCAAAAATTTAATATTGAATTGACTTCCAATATTACACTTTCCAATATTGACAAAATAATGATGTTATTGATTCTATCATTAACTAAAACAAACTCCTCCTGACGATTCGATTTGAATTCAAAATTTCAGCGACGGAACGCGAAATTTAATTTTATATCTAAAACAAATTATTGAACATAAAAGAAAAAATTAAATTAAAAATTAAAAGCAATAAATAAATTTTAATACTCGAAACATTTAGTTAAAAAATTAACATTTCACTTAAAACTTTTTTTTTATTATATTAGTTTATCAAATTATGTTTCAAAATAGTTAGATTACATTAAAGACTGGAACATTACACTTAAACTAAAAACTTTCAACGATTGAAAAGAGCGTAACGAACTGACTATAAAACTAGTACTGGTTGATGATGAGTGAGCGAATATGTCTCTGATTGAAAAATATTTGTGTGTCTCCTGCCATTGTAACTGAAACGTAGCAAAATGTGAATTCATTTTAAAACTCGAATACGATTCAAAAGTATCTGACAATTATCATCGTCGGAGTTTACCGGTCAATAATTACTTTTTAGTTCGGCGGAGCTCAACTATATTTTTCATCAGTTTCTATTTCGGCGAAATTTGCCGTGCTTTTTAATTGGGGATTGGTAACATTTTATTTATTCAGCGGAGTTTGGATATCGCCGGTGAGAATTTAGCGAGATTTTTCATAATAAGGACAGGACTTTTTATAAATCCAGTGATTGCCTTTGCATGTGATGCACTTTGGTTCTGAATCTTCCTTAGGGCAAATGATGTTCTCATTGTGCTTTGATTCGCCGCATTTAGGGCGTCAGGTTAACTTTTGCAATGTTTCGACACATGATTGTGTCTGAAACAATTGTAGGACAATTTGACCTGTGGGATAAGCTCATGAACAGAATAAATACAGTAGCGGAATTTAATTTTATCAGGGAGAGTATCCGTTGAAAATGTTATCAAGATTGAGTTAGATGAAGGTAATTCGTTTTTTCGTTGATTTTCACTTTTCTCTTAATCCTTGTAACTTTTTTTCAAACATAAAAATTATGGTATTATATATAAAAAAAGCGGCCACCCAAGCCGACTGTCGTAAAAAGGAAACTGATCTTTTCTCTGGATTAATGGTGTCCGCAAAGAGCAGTAAACGAAACCAAATAGCACGTGTTGGAGCAATTCAAATTCAGTTCGTTTGAAATGCGGCTGATCACGACGAGTCTCCATGCGAAAGTCGATACTGCACCTTACCTTAACGGTCAACCCAAAATTACAAAAAAAAAAATTCATCGATTACAGCGACATCTTTCATGATTTCAAAAAATTGCAACGAGTAAATGTTATTTGTCTGATACACGATCTCTTGATACACAAAATCTGAATCTGCAATAAAAAACAGGAGTCTTTATTCAAGTTTTCAGAGTTGCTCTGAAAGAGAGGGATCAACTTTGTTATCGTTGAAGGGGGTCGGAGCGATTCTTTCGCAAGTGCAAAACGGCCAGGAAAGGGTCGTGTCTTATACGTGTACACATAGTTCAAATAAAAAAATTGTGATAGTATTGTATTTATCACTTTTATAACCTTTTGTTATAAAAAATTGCAATATCTTTTTTTTCTTTGTTACAAATATTTATTGACTCAATTTTTATCATACATTGGTTTTTTTGAGAAAACAAGTTGTTGATTAAAAGAAAAAAGAAACTTATATTCGTTTATAAAAAAAATTTAGCATGCGAACAACCATGTTCCAAACTCGGGGGTGGGGAGGCTAAGGTGAAGTGCCTTCGTACTTGGATTTTTTTGCGAAAAAAATACATTGTCTTAACATGATTCAACATTGTTATAGGTTAAGCAAGGACATGACAAACTTTGTGTTCGTTTTTGTTGATGACACTCATTCGGATACTGATCTTCTGGCTGTGGATGCGGTTCCGGCTACAAGGTTTTTTTCCGAAGAAGGAATATGGTGGACTCAGTATCCGCCCGAAAATGAGTACCGCCTGCTTGAAGAATGGTGCATGAAATTGACACCTCCCAAAAGAATGTGGAAATCATTCAAAATAAAGATTTTTATCGAAGTGCAGTAAGTATCCGAAATTAAAACTATTAAAACCTATAAAAAAAACTTATTATGTAATTTTTTTGCAGAGAATTACAAAGAAACAAAGCTGAAATTGCAGGTCTTTTCACAGAGATAACGTAAATGACACCACCACAGGAGGAGAATCAGAGATCAAGAAAGAAACACCTCTGCAAACGCAAGAAAAAGAAAAAGCAAAAAAACGAGACAGGTGGGATGGGATTACCCAAAAAAGATATCAAAAAGGAAACTCCACTAAAAAATCAAGTTAACATAAAATTCTTTCAATCAAGTAAAATATTAGAAACCTTTCTTTCAACTTTAAAATTAATTTTTAATTTTTCTTTTCTTTATGTTTCAATAGACCAGTCCGGTATAAACAACAGTTGCCGCGAAAGATCCACTCCACCTTTAAGAAACCAGTCTGGTGTCAACAAGAGAGGCCGAAAAAAATCCCCTCTACCAAATTGCATTGTATCTTCTCCAGCGAAACCTGAAAATCCTCGTAAAAAATCTTCATCACTCTCACCAGCAAGATCCAAAATTTTTCATGTTGTTTTTATTCCGCCCTTTTTTGTCAAACATTGATTTATTTTTTAACAATAGAATACCCGGCGGCACTTTGTTTTGCCAACCCCAAGATCGTATCTGATAATATGTTGCATTTTTTATATGAAAAAGTTATTTCCGGTTAAAAGAACCAAAATCGTTCCGAATGTGGGCTCTTCAGATGATAAGAATGATGAGTCTTATCGCGAAATAATAACACAAGACGAGGTACATAAGTCACCAGAACCTCAAGAACTTGCTCCCATAAACAGAGAAATTGTCTTTCCGCAGACAGTTGGTGTATTGCAAAGTTCATTCGCTTGTGCAAACCACGGCGGAGCAGGGTCGTCTTCTGCGTTGAAAGAACTCTTACACGAAATCCAAAAATGTGTCACCAAAAAAATTGACAGAGAAAAGCTTTTCTGCCTCAACACTTTTGAAGACAGTAGAAAAACCCATAAAGGGATTTAAAGGAGCCTTAAAGATGTTCAGGCTGGCGATACAAAACACCAGAGATTGTCATGGTATATTTTTTATTTATATTTAAACTGTTGTTATTATTATTAACAATTTTATCATTACTATCATGTTTTTAAAATTATAGATTTACCTCCCGAATTCGCTGATTGCATGGAATGTTTTTATGAGGTGATTAATTCAAAGTTGGATGCCGATGGACAAGCTTTTCAATATGACATAAATGAAGGGTTCAAAATATTGAACGCAGTGTTGGCTATTGGTGGGATTTCGTCGACTGTATCTTTTGATGATATGAAATCAAACCTACACATACCTCTTCCCATCTCTGAAGTCGAAGTTTTCGAAAAATTCAATGCAAATCACATAATAGAATCAAAAATATAATTTTTTTATATTAACAAATCCTTCAACGAGTTGAAACAATAAAAACAGGCCAAGTTTGCTGGATTTTCAACGATATCTAATTGTTAATCAACGTTTGTTCAAATAAAAATTTGATTAACACTTCTGGAACAGCACAAATCAGTATGGGTGTGAGCTCAGCCAATCGGATTGCTGGAACGAACAATCTTTGAATGTGTGGTGGGTCACGTGACAATTCCATGTGTTCACATTCGTTCTTTTCATAGTGCTGTCTCTTTTTTTCCTATTTCTGTCTTTCGAAAAAGGCAGCCATACTGAAAAAGAAGGGGAAGCTTCCAAAACTAAAGTGTTAAACTAGCGTTTTAAATATACCTGTAATTTACAAAAAAATTAAACAACAAAGATAAGATACATAGTGTTTAATTGTAATTACAACTTTATTTATTTGTCATCGTTTGTTACACTTATTTGGTGATTTTGTTTTAGTTTCCTTTATCATTATTTTTAATTAATCACAATATCGCGGATTAAAGTCAAATTCTTGTTCTCCTTTCACTATCTTCCAAAATCTTTTCAGACTATTGAATCGTGTTCACAATTAGCACCAGTAACATCACGTCCATACGCGATTCTCATGCAAAAACATTCCATGCATACGCGGCAGTTTGACAGCCAGCGATCAAGGATCATTCAGAGTGAGAGCGTATCGAGCGTTGCGTAGGCGCGTTTCCAATTCGATTTGTATTGCGTGCGCGCGTAGCGTACACCTTTACGCCTGTCATTCTGAACGGCCCTTCACGCCGGGGATACGCTGAAGCCATGCCGTGCACATGAGAACAGTACGCGCACGCTTGCTCGAAATTTGAGAATCAAAAGGCAGGCGCGTCGAGTTATTTTAATTTATTTTGTAAAATTTGAAAATCTGATGGGGGAAAAGCGAGCGAAGCGCGATCGACATTCTAGCCCATATATACAAAGTTGATTCCATCCATCAATGATGAAAAATTTGATGGAAGGCAGAAGTTGGCCGCGGGTTGGACCTCTTTGGCCAAGTTCGTGTGTCAGATTGACAGATTGATATTTTTTGACATCTGAGAATGTGTAGTTGAATAACGAAAATTACCAATAAAGTATGTAGGGCGCGCTCTTTCCTATTATATTTATAAAATTCAATTCAATTTTTTGGTTGTAACTAAAACAAATTTTGAAAAGTGTACTTTGTCTTTTTCGTTGATACGGAACATTGTTATAAATGTTTCGTGAAATATTTATAAATATTTGATATAATAATAAATTTATTTAATTTTCTATTACAAAATCAAATTTCCAGATTTGTCCAGGCTCTTCAGAGCAGACTGTCAGTTGAACATTTTGCTCTGATCGTAAATACTTTCCGTCTAGGCAAAAACCCGTAGAAACATGCTGAATTTGATTATTCTGAAAAGAACAAAATAATTTAATAAATAATCAACAGTAGAAATCAAAAATATTAGTCAAGTTAACGAATTATTATGTATTTACTTCCGTTAATGACCATTCTTCATTGTGCCTTTCACAACGGAGCATTTGTACTTTGAACACATTATCGTTCATCCCATCCGCGACTGCAGTTGCGCAAGTTTCTTCTCGTCTTAATTCTCCTGACTTACTTAATGAAAATAACTGCAATTAAATCAAAATATCATTCAAGAAAAAGCAATAAATTAATTAAAGGAAATGACTTGTTTTTATTTTTTACCTGACTGGGATAAAGTTTGGAGTGACATTTATACACTCCTAAGTAATACGGTTTTTCCTCATCTCTTTGTAAATTATCCAAGCATAAGTTTTTTATTCGCATACTCACTCGTCCATATGCAATGACATTCTCATCTGGGATAAACTTTTCCGGATAAATGTTGTCCAAGTACCATTTGAAACTTTTGCATTTAAGTTGTTTTCGTAGTTTCACACGACTACTTATGTCTCCAATATGGTTTTTGTCATCCTAAATGTAATCATCAATAATATAAGTATATAAAGATTTCAAGATAAAATTATGTTAAGTTAGTATACATTTATTTCATTAGAGTCTTTTATTTTGTATCAAATAAACCTTGTACTCTTCTCTGTTGAGGAAATATAGCCTACTGTATTCATCCATCCAAACGTACGCAGCTCGCGCCGTATTTATCCCATGAGTATCTTTATCATTGGGAAATTTGTAAGGGTGGAAATCTCTAAACACGTGTCCCACCCTAGAGCAAGGAATTGTTTCGATCCTACCTCCACATTGCCATATCTAAAAGAAAATCAATGTTCAATTTTACATATTATAAAAGCAATTTATCTTGGAAGCAAAAACTGAAAAATAATTCATAACCCTAAATGACATTTCCAAATTTTCTCCACCCCATCCATCCATGCCATCGTCATAACTGCCAATGTACCAAAAGTATTTTTTTTCAATGGCAAAAAGTCCACCAGCCATTGTTGGCGTTTTCACCGGGGCAGTTGGTGATAATTTGTGCTCATTATAATTTGGAATGTTTATCCAAGTGAAGTGCCCGGACCAAGTAAATCCCCCAATTTGAAAGAAGGCAGGGTCGTTGTCATGCATGTATTCAAAAGTGTCTTCCAATATGTTATCAATAATTGGGACAGCTATAGTAGTTGGATTTTCAGTTACTCTTGTTAAAAGTGGCTCTATCCTAAAAATATTTTTTTTTTTTTTTTTTCAAAAAGACGTCTCATCTAAATAAAATCATTTTATTCTGATTGCTCATTCAATATAGTTACCATTTTTCTTGTACTTCACAGTGGGCGTCTAAAAATATCAAAACATCACCTTTTGCTAGTTTCGCACCATTCAACCTCGCGCGAATCAATCCTTGGCGTTGAGGCAATCGGGTAAGTCTGATTTTCTTAGGTAATCTAGTTAATATATAATATTGTAATAAATCTTTGAGTTCATCTAGAAGTAAAATCAACATTTAAACTCCTTAGACTCAGAATTATATGAAGTATTTGAATTCAAAATGAATATAAAAAAGAGATCGACGGTTTGTGTATTGACTAATAATTAATAAATATAATACCTTCATCACTATGATCATCAACCAGAATAATTTCTTTTAACAAATTAGATGCTGTTGCATCCAATACACTGTACACAGTTCTCAGAAGCACACTCCAAGGTTCATTATAAAAAATAATTACTATACTCGCACTAGGTAATGTACTGTCGTAACTAACATTCTTACAACTGAAATGAACAAATACTTTTTAGAAAATTAAGCTATTTTCAATGAAATGATGACAAAGTACCACATAATCTAAAATACACTCATTTAAATAATTTTAATGCGAAAATGCATATAAAAAAATTAAGCAATATGGTAAAAAAGTGTATTTACAGCGAATGACGTGAGTCTGATAATTTTCTTTTTAATGGTATTTTATTTGAAAGTATCACATTTAAAGATTTTGTTTCGATAGCTTTTATGCCTTCCAGTCTATCAACTCCACTTAAATATGCAGGGTTTCCATCTGCACCAAGATTAGGATCGATGTTACTTTCATAATTACCAATCCATTCTTCAAACCTGATAAGAAATATTAATTTTAAACTTATAATAAAAGTAATTCAGTATTAGAAATCAATCCAAACTAGTGAAAAGGAGGTACAATGGAAAAAAGAATTAGTAGATAAAATGGGATAGTAGAAATAATGAAATGGAAAAAATGGGGTACAATTGTACTGCCAAAGTAGCACTACCACAAAATTGTATAACAAGAATGACAAAACGTAAATTGAAAAATTTGAAAATAATACTATTACACTCAGAGAAATTGTTTACTAAAAATTCACATCACTGTTATTAAACAAAATAATATAACAATAGTACAAAGTCACTCCATTAATTAAAGATACCCTCACGATTGAAAATACATTCACTAAAATATATTTTAATTTATACTCATTATTGCGGCTTTTTATGAATTTTTTTATAAAAATTTTCATTTTATATTTAATACATTTATATAATGGTATTTATAAAAAATATATATATATAAATAACACAAAAAGCATCAGGATCGCCAGCCTTCCGTTATGAAATGCACCTTACTCAACTTTACATTGAATAAATTATTTAAATAAACAAATTTTAACAAAATTTCCCCTCCTGAAGCGGAATTTATGGTCCCAATCTGACTAGAAGACCCCAGGTAAGGATGGCCTGTTTTACTCAATGATTGTTACATATTTCACCTGTGACGAATCGAAATTTATTTGAATAAACAAAGTAAAAATAAAATACAAGATTCAATTCTTGATTCGACCCGAAAACTTCTACTTCTCACCGTCTATGCGGAATGGCGGTAATTATTATCGCAATCAATAAAACACAAAATTTTTAAATTTAAAATAGAAACTCCTGAAAATTATCTCGTAGCAGCGGAACAGTTCATTTTCGACAGGTCGCTACAATATCCGTTATACCGTTTGATCCGGAAAAATTTTAATTTTCATACTTTATCTAATTTACCAAAAGGAACTTTACATAAAAGTAAACTTGTCGCCAATAATTTCAATAACTTCCCAAATTCGCGGAACAATTGTCATCTGTTACCAATTCCTCACCAGAAATAAAAAAAAAACAATAATGCAACGACAATTTAAATAACGCAAGGGGGTCTTGCGAGTGGTCTAGCCTGCCTGTGCGCAACACTGAATTCAAATTGTAACGGAAAACTCTAGCGAAAACGGTTGGCTGCCACGCGAGCCCAACCGACAAAACGGAACTTCACACTTGATACTATACAATGATTCAAATACAACTGTTTTCAATTACCAAAATTTACAACAATCGAATCAGGAAGAAATCAAATGGCGTTACATTAACTTCAAACGTAAACCAAATTTATAATTAAAAACTCTAATTCCGACAATTTTACGAAACACAAATTGAAATAAACTCACAGGGCGGTGTCGATTCCCTACGCTTAGGCCTATATATTTTTTTGTTGTTTTAAAATTGGTGCTCGGTGGTTGAACTTTTGGGTTCGGTACACCGACGTGAAACAGTTACCGACAATCAGCAGGTTAATAGCAAACTCTGTGGTGATTTATTTACAGTGCTGACAGACAGTTAATTCGTCAAATAACTTTAGAAAATTTTGGTCTATTATTAAAGGATTATTTTCGCTGAATATTTTTATTCAACAAAACAAAATAATAATAACAAAATAAAAAGTAATGATAAGAATTATCATTAAAACAAAATAATAAGAATAATAAAACAAAATGATAAGAATTACTTTGCCATGAGTACATTTTGAATTCCGGCTGGTGGCTCAGTTGCTTATATTATAATTTCGTACAAACTGGTAAATAGTGAGAATTCAAATCAGTGAACTGACACTTGAGTTGTTTATTCTTTATACATACAAATTTTGAGTGATCAAGTTAATTTTTTGTTTGAAAAAATTTTTTTTGTCGAGGAATAAATAAACAGCGTAGAGTAAATCAACTGATCGTCAATTTCATCTACTTTTTCTTTTCGAACAGGGTGATTTGATTGACATTTTGACGGGACTTAACGATTTTCGTCCTTTCTTCCGGAACTCAGGTGGAGTTTGATTGAAATTAACTATCTGATCCGTTTTGGGGTTCAGTAAATGAATTCAAACTTGAAACGATAATTTAACCATTTTTTTTTGGTTTAGTATATAATTTCGATTCCGGATATACAATTGCCGGGTGTATTTGAGATTTGATTTTTTTTTCTTATAAGTTGGAATTACTCACTATGAATCAAAATGTCAAACCCAGATCCCGTATATGATACCATAGAATGGGTTAACCAGCTCAGCCAAGTGGAACTGATATTTGAACTAGATTCACAAGACCTTCCGATTAATAGGACTGTTCCGGTCTTGAGGCAAAACCTTATCAAGTTCTTTCATGATCACCGTCTATCGTACACTTCACGCGTAAATGTATCCTGGCGGGAGAATAAAACCTCCCAGCGTGGTCCGATAAATAGATCAAATGCAACCAACCCTTTCGTGGAAGAAAGAGAGAAACAAATCTGCGACACAGACCCAATCGATCCGGGGTTAGATGTTACAACCACATAGGCTTGTTGTCATCAAGCCTGAGGAGGTAAAGAGAGGTACAATCGAATGCAAGTCCCATTGACCCGGATTCCAACGTGACACGACCCTGGAGGCCGTATTCCCCGTTACAAACTCCCGGACGGGATCGTCGCATCATTCCTTCGCCTATTAGTCCCGCACCATCGCGAGTAAATTTTCAAGTTCAAGACCAGTCTTTTCAATCCCGCTATGACCCTAGGTATCAAATGGGTCAGTCTTCATGCTTCCAAGAGAAGTCCGCATCAGCAGTCCGCACCGGAGGAAGGTTTTGCCCCACCGAACTATAACTATGGAAGGCAATATTCCCAGATTCCGTGGTCCGGTTGAATTGGTCCACGCAATGTGGTGTTCGGCATTCGAGATCATGAAAAAGTGGGATCCGAAAAGTGAGGTCCGATCCGAATTTTGTGCAGGTCCTGAGCAAGGTGAGACTTGTTATGGTCTGCTGGTCCTGTCATCGGAGGAGGACCATTAATTGAACATCAGATCGATATGGGGGTTGATCAGTTTTGCTCTTATCAAGCAAAAATTCCGTCGAGTGTCTCCCTTAATTTATTTCCACATACGTCAGGAGGTAAAAAAGACGTTGGCGGCGGGAATTATCGAACCTTCCGATAGCTAGTGGTCTTCACCGATAGTAATGGTCAAGAAGGCAGATGGTAAACTCAGGTTATGTTTAAATTACCGAGAAGTCAATAAGGTCTCGAAGAAGGAAGCCTATCCTTTGCCGAGAATAGATGGGATCTTAGACCGATTGCGCAAGGCTCGTTATATCACAACGTTAGATCTTAGTCAAGCCTATTTTCAGATTCCGATGGAAAAGAATAGCAAACCAATTACCGCGTTTGCCGTCATGGGGTTAGGGTTAGGATTGTTTCAGTTCCGTAGGATGTCATTCGGCTTAACTACTACGTTCTAACGGTTTCTCGATAAATTGATTTCATCAAAACCGGCTCCGTTTGTATTCGGCTATCTGGACGATATAATTATAGTTACTGAAACTTTTGTTTTATTGTCGATTCAGAGGGTATTCACATAGATCCAGAAAAAGTTGCTCCTATCTTGATTATCCCGAGATCAGGTCGATTAAACTGAGTGCGATCGTTCATGGGGATGGTCTCCTGGTATCGGCGCTTCACGCAAAACCTAGCCACGGACGCTGAACCGATATCTCGGCTGTCAAAGTCCGACATTCCGTGAGAGTGGTCGTCGGAACAAGGCGGCTTTTCTCCGAATCAAACAGCAGTTTACTAGTCCCCCGCTGTTATCGTATCCTAATTTTTCAATCGCTTTCGTCTTCCAGACTAACGCCAGTGAAGTAGAGTTGGCAGCAGTCTTAACCCAGAGCCCGAAATGGGAGTAAAGGTGATCGCATATGCGAGCCAGACCTTAACCACTGCAGAACGGAAGTGGTCCCAAATAGAACGGGAATTTCTGGCCATTTATTGCACCGTGAAAAAGTTCTGCCCGTATGTAGAGGGCGTACTTCTACTTACGGGTGTGAAATAGCTACCAACACGAACAGTTTGAATAGCGCCGGATATCAGCCGGATGCCGATGCATCCGGCAGATGCTCAGCGGAACAGGGACTACCATCGGCGACTTAATCAATGACTAAACCACCCATCAGTTGATTGTTATTACGAATATCAGCGACAGAGCCAGCATGCGGGCTCTGTCGCTGTTTTGTTGTTTTGTTTGCTGAGAGGAGTATTTTTAAGGTGTAAGTGTACGGGTAACTTTAAAGGGTCACCCTGTAAGAAACAGTAAAGCTGAAATGTTTCATACTGTGCAATACCTGAGGAGGCCAAGCTTAAACTATATCTTGGTGAGTCCTTACAGAAGATAGCAACAGATTCAATATTAACGTTTTTGACATTGGTTCCTTAAATTGATTTCAATGAGTGAAAGTCACAAGAGGTCAATAAAAAGAGAATAAAAGTCTCAATTAAAAAGAAAATCGCACTGCTACAGCCTCTTCCATAATAAGATTCCAGTGATCGATGTTCTGCAGAATACCTAATACCTTGTACGCTTCATTGTAGGTTTGATTTTTCTTACGATTGATAGTTTGGAGGGCAGCGACAGATGTTGGACCTCTCCCAACCGTCAGTAGAAGTCGTGAGCAAACACTCGAATTGATTGGAACTCTCAAATCCAACAACATCGCCTCTGACAGGCTTCGTTTTCGAACACCACTGCTGCCTCCTTGCCCCGTGTGGGCCTTTATGTTCTAGTGTCGACTTCCTAACACCCTCGACGCCGGACCACCCTGGCTGCATATAGTGAACATTCAAAATTTAACATTTAAGGATTCCCACGTGTGCGAGACAAAGACAGCACCTGTGGCATTGAATTCAACCTGAGTGTGCGAGACAAGGACAGAAGCTGTGGCGTGCAATATCTTTGGACGGCGTATGTTTCTGTGCATCGTGACGCTTTTTCTACAACATGACAAATAACACTGTCTGTCCTATTTGCAACGCAGACATTGCACGTAATGCAAAAAAGTCAAAATTCATTACATGTACAATTGTTGTGCATAACGCCTGTGCACAAAACATCCCGAAATTGACTTCGGGGGCGTTTGCATTTTGTTGTGGGTCATTCAGGAAATCTCGTCGCTGCCTAATCCAGGGCTTTCTCCAGCCGCATCGAAAGTCGACAAAGGTCGACCTGCATCTACCACTGGTGCAGACAATACTGGAATATCTGAGGACCCTCTAGCCTCACTACCAGGATCATCGATCTCGAGAAGAGACTGTCCGCGCTTGAATCCGATTCTCGGACAGTGTCAACCAACCTCTCTGCCGATGTATCGATATCAACGCAACAACATCTGCTTGGCGAATTCGAGAACCGTCGGAATCATGCCAAAAATGTGTTGGTGTATGATCTCCAGGTACCAGATGATGAAGATGACCTTCGTGCCTTTAACACCTTGGCCAAGGATTTCCAGGAGCTCACGCCACCTACGTTATCTTTCCGCTTCGGCACTGTCCGTAATGGTCATCCTAGACCTCTCAAACTGGTCTTCGACTCCGAAGCCGGTGCGATGCGCGTACTTAAACGCCGCGCCGCTTTCGCTGCCCTTGGTATCCTGGTGAAAAAAGATTTAGCCCTGAAAAAAACCTGGGTAACCTTTAACCCTGTGAAAAAAATTTGACGATCAAATTCTTCAACGGCACGCCTCAGATCATCACCAACAACTCAAAAAACGTGTAGCTCGGGTATGCACATCATCCACACAGCCATCATCAGATCTATCACTTTTTTTCAAAACGTTCGAGGCCTGAAGACGAAATTGGACCCATTACGCCAATTTGGAGCCACCACTGTAGCTGACATTGTGCTTCTGGTTGAGAGAGGCCTGAAACCCGACATCTCGGATCATGAACTTCAATGGTTTCACGCTGTTCAGGTGCGACCGACCATTGGAGGAGGGGTGCACTGATAGCTGTTCGGGACAAATTTCCTTGTCGTCAGATCGACCTCGACCTCCACGACACTGAAAACGTCTTCGTGGAATGTATGTTTTCTAACGTGCCTACCATCACTGGAATCATCTACATTCCACTTAATTCACCGGTGAGTTTGTATGAGAAACTGTGTGATAAGTTGGAGCACCTCCTACTGGGAAAATCCTTCGATTTTTGATTTTCGGATTTTGCTGTTCTCTTCATTCAACCCGGTCGAGGTGTGCCGCACAACAGATGTACATCTTTCCGAGAATTTTCCTTTTCATCCCCCTCTCTCCATCAACTTGTTAAACCATCGACCAGCCGGGATTTCTTCCAAACGCAGATCCTGGAAAGATTTCAAGTCGACAGACTACTTGGTCGTCACGTCTGCCTTGAATCTGATGGGATTTCCTTCGGCCGTTAGACCTGAACGCTGCTACCTCGTTCTTTACAGACAACCTGCAAAGGATCATAGATGACCTTGTTCCTACGAAGTCCGTACAGTGTGACTCCTTTCCCATCTGGTTCAACAGCAAACTGAAAAATCTGATACGGCAAAAGAAGATGGCACACACTGCCTACAAGAGATCTGGCAACCCATCAGCTCAACTCGAGTTCCTGCGGTTGCAGCGAGAAGTGGCCAACTACTCAGACTTCTTATACAGGCAGTATGTCAGCAAGGTCGAGTCATCCGTATCGCTGAACGTGAAATACTTCTTCAGATACGTGGACAACCTGAGGAAGTCTCCAGCACTACCACCTGCTATGCACCTCAACGATCGTACCTCATCTTCGCCGGACGAGATTAATTCTGTATTTGCTGCTTTCTTTGAGTCAGTTTTCAGTGACAACGCTGCAGCCCCTCCACCTGGCTCCCAAAACATTCCACGGACATTAGATGTCACTGATCTCCATATTCGGCTTGCTGAAGTCTTTGATGGCCTCACACTACTCAACGTGTCTGCCGGGCCTGGTGTTGATGGGATCCCTAACCTCTTCCTACGTGAAGCACGATACGGCTTAGCTAAACCCTTGTGGATCCTGTTTGAGAAATCTCTTCAGACAGGAATGTTTTCCGACAGTTGGAAGACGAGTCTCATCCAACCTATCCACACGGCAGGGGACAGGTCGAACATCAAAAACTATCGTCCGATAGCTCTCATTAGCGCGATCCCGAAGTTCTTTTTGAGAAAGCCGTGACAAATAAGCTCAAGCCCTTGATTGAGCCTATCTTAGCCAACGAACAACATGGCTTCAGATTTGGTAGATCTACTTCCACCAACCTGGTTCTCCTGAACGAATACATCTTTCGCCATCTAGATGCAAATAAGCAGGTTGATGTGATCTACACAGACTTCGCCAAGGATTTCGACAGGGTCAGCCATCAGGTCCTACTGCGTAAGTTGAGAGCTGCTGGCATCGATGGGCAGCTTCTGTCGTGGATCGGCTCGTACCTTACTGGCCGCAGCTACTCGGTTGGTAATGATGGTTCTGCGGCTACCTCCTACCCTGCCGCTTCAGGTTTACCTCAGGGCTCCCACCTTGGTCCGATGCTTTTCAACATCTTCATCAACGACCTGCCATCAATCTTCACGTCCAGTCAGTCAGAGGGCACGCAAGATCTTAGGTTTCATTTCAAGAAACACTAAGCATTTCAGATCGCCAGTAACAGTGAAGACGCTATACACCTCGCTAGTCAGACCCATGCTAGAATATGCGACAGTGGTATGGTCGCCGTTCACAGATGATGCTATATCTTCCATCGAATCCGTCGAGCACAAATTTCTGAGGCTATTTATAAGTACAAAAACAATCGTTCTATGTCTCCTTTAGATCACGACTACTCTCTTGCACTAATCCTCTCGAATCTTGATACTCTTCAAAAACGCCGTCAAGTTAATGATTTGTTATTTTTACATTCGATAGTCAATAGCCAAACGCTCTGTATTGATTTATATGATCTGTTTGATTTTAATGTACCATCTCGAACTGTTCGGCGTCCATTAGTATTTCATTCAGTACCATTCCGCGTTTGACGAGATCAGCTAATTCTGTTGTTCATTCGAGAGATGAATTATACTTATCATACTCATTGTTTAAAAATCTAGTCAGAAGTCGTTTGTGATAGCTTTTCTGATTTTACCTTGTCATCGTTTTATTATATTTTCTCGTGTAACCGGTCATTTATTGTTCTTATTTATTGATTTATTTATACTGTACTTATGGCAATACTTCGGTCGTTATTACATTTACTTCCTTAACTGTGCAATACTGATGTCACATGAATCTCTATTAGTTTATATTTTCTTTTTTTCTTCTTTATGTAATTTAAATCTTATAGTTCTGTAATATTTGTAAAAAGGGTAATAATCTAGTGGATTGGATTGCCTGCGAGCATGTCGAACCTAGAAAATGGCCTGATCAGAACCCTTGTTAATATAAGTGTAGACATGTTTTACCACTTTAACGGAGTTACAACATTCAACGATAAAGTGGGCCTTAAATGCATTTCACAAAAACGGACAATATGATACGACCCACCGGTTGTCTATAGTAACTTGATCGTGATCGCGTTAATTGATGTTACACGTGAAACCACCAACTGCAAGACCTCGGCGCCTGTACGTCCGTACGAAAAAGTGTATATGCACTTTATGTGAGATTTTTTCACTTTTTCGAATTAAGAGAGTGGTTGTAATTTTTTCTGTAATTTTTGAAGATTGATGAGTATGCAATGTACGGTGTTCAGTAAGAACAGTTTGGAAATTTTTATTTTCATTGTAGAATCCCACAGGGACAAAAATGTACGTACAAATATATGTCGAATGTATATTCATTATATAAATAATGTATATTTTTTCGATAAAATTTATATTTATTTTATATTAAATTTATATAAGTTATTGCTACTTTATAAAAAATTTATAAATGACGTATATGTAGAATAAATACGAATGTATTTTAAGTATATAAAAAATATGTAAGATATATTTTGAACTATATTTTTGTCCGTGTGGGATTGTATATTTTGGTAAGTGTGATGTTAAGTAAAGCGGGACACATGAGCGTTGAGAATACAGAAATTTTTTTATCGAATCGAGAATTTAATTTTGGACTTTTGGACTGTATTTTATTTTATTTTGTTTGTATAAATAAATTTCGATTTGTCACAGATAAATTTAAATTAAATTTGTTTAAAGTAAAGTTAAGTAAATTTATTACAATTTTGTACCGTTACAGTTTTATATAAGAAAAATATTTTTTTCTATATTTTCAAAATATATTTTTTTCTGTGAGGGGAAAATCATAGCAAGAATCATTTTTTATTATTAACTATAAAAAAAATCTGGTACTGATGTTGTCAAACCTTCATATTGTATCACCAATCCGGATGCTTCATAATATTGACATAACTTTTAGAAAAATTAATATCGGTGATGTGACTTTTTTTTCATGCGCTCGTATATACTCTATTTGGATACGAGTAGCCGAACATTTTCACACGTTCATCTACGCATACGCGTAGTTAAACAGAAGTTTTTGTCACACGTGCACTGCAACGCCCCCTTTTTAACTCATGTTTTTGTAACAAAAAGAGCCTTTTGTAGGCGGTTTTATTGTCTCTCACTAACGAAG